>JAOTRN010000036.1:19271168-19282504 GCA_028566695.1 Bagroides melapterus
CACACACACACACACACACACACACACACACACACACACACACACACACACACACATACACATACACACACACACACGTGCACACACAGCAACACTGCACAGACAGCAAACAGATCAAGACTGAAACTAGGGACTGGGGAACTGAAGAGCATAACACTGTTAACTCACAGTAAGAGCCTCCTCCAGCAGGCGGAGCTCTTGCTCCATCACCTGCAGCTCTGGAAACTGACCCCTGTAGTCATCCAGAGATGAAAGGAGAGCACTAAGAGCCTTATCCAGACCACTGTCTTTTGCTTCAGTAGCTTCCATCTTTCCCCCATCAACTGGCCAAGAATCTCCTTCAGTCTCAGGTGTCTTTTCCTGTACAGACACAGTGTGTTTCTTGGCTTGGTCCTGTGTGGGTCCTGCTTGGTCCTGGGTCTTTTTTATGGAGTCAGTTCTGGGGGTTAGAGCATTATTTTGCTGCAGTGAGGCCTCATGATCAACAGAGACACAGATCGTACTCCTGTCATCTTCACTACTGGTGCAGGAATCAGGTTGTAGATGTGTTGTAGGTTCTTCATATTTAGAAGCAGAATCAGAGCTCTCTTGTGCTATAGGCGCTGTGGTGTTCGAGTTGGATGATGACAGTGTGACTAGATCAACGGTGTAGTAGTCGGGTTGTGGCTGGGGGTTGATTGAGCATGGCTCAGCCCTCAGGGGTGTGTCCACGACTACACCGGGCTCCAATGGCTCCCCAGCAGGCTTCTCGTTCAAGGCTCCGTCCACACTGCTCTCACTGATATGGCTCAGGGAGCGCGAGTAACGGGCATGGCCATTGGGCACATTTGGTGTTCCAGCAGGCTCCGGGGTGACCACGGTGGTAGTTGCTCGGAGCTCATTGTCTTGCTCCTCCTCCTCCTCTTCATCTTCCTCTTTCTGATTGGCCAGCCGTGTGGGTGTGGAGGTGGATGACTGGCGGGGGGTGAAGGAGATGTCAATGGCAGGAGCAGAGGTCTGCACCTCAGGCTGCACCAGATTCTTGTGAGCATGACGAAGACCCTGGGAGAGCTGAGGGCTCGATGAATCGTCTGAGGACTCGGAGGAGTTCGACCATGCTGTACCATTCTCCAACTCCTCCTGCCGCCTCAACATGTTCTACAAAGTGGGAGAAATAAAAAATGACAAAGGGGAAAAAAAGGAGGCTTCTTTTTAACCTAATTTCTATCATGTTTGTGATGACCACATCATAGCTGTACAATGTCTCTGCATACTGAGAAAAGAAGATCAGAGATAAGAGAGATTTTTTTAGGAATGTAAAACTGTCAGTTTGCAGCTGATGGAACATGTATAGCTCAGAAGCGAACGTGAAAAAGTGAAAGTAAACATAGTTATATGTTAGTGTATTGCTCCAGGATTGAAAAGTTGCATAATACCACATTTAACAGTTTTGTTATAAAAATTTAATCCCCCCAAAAAATAAAAAACCCACAATCCTCTCAGCCTCTAGAACAGATTGTAAGCAGCACACTACATCTATTAGCTGTTTATTAATCGCATGTACAACAGATATTTCAAAATGATGGACTACTTCAGAGGGAGGGATGCGTAACAACACATCACTATCATTTTTTCATGTTTATATCGTTCCATTCGCTGTTATTCATTTTTCTTGTGATTATGAAGGAACATCTTGCTGGTGGAAAGAAATCTCTTGGCCTTGTTTATTTTATCCTGAGGGTCTGCAGACTTTTACATTTGACTCTGTAGTTTACAAGGAACCTTTTTGCAAAATGCTTTACAGATGCAGTGAATAGACATATATCCAGGAGCATTCCTTTAATGAATGCTGTCTTTTTTGTACTTTTATTTAAGAGGAACAGAAATTAGAAGGAAAAATTTGAACAAAAAAAGCATATGAGGAGGAAACATTGAAGACAGTAATCATGTGATTTAGATGGATGCTGTCTCCTGTAATTAATTCATATTACTGGAATGAGTAGCGAGGCAAAGGAAGAAAGAAAAGAGTAACTGTATGATGGAGGCTAAAGGGAGCATGGCTCTAAAAGGAGCAAGGCATTAGTGTGATCAGTCTCCCAGTACACCATTCAGGCTGACTGGAGGCTGGCATCAGGCCCAGAGAACAAACACACTGTCTCTAATTAACTTCTGCTGCAGCCATTCTGTCACCCCACAAAATAAAAGAATGACAATCACTGGATGCCAATTTAGATTGTGTGTGTGTGTGTGTGTGTGTATGTGCTGGAGCTTTGATAAGGAGTTTTACTATACATAACTAAAGGCAATTTATTACTAGGAACTTCTACTACTACGCCAGTCTACAAAGCGTCAGTGCATACACACAACACACTCCTTAGTACTAAGTACTAAGAGCTTGCAAACTGCCACCACCTGAAGAACCCACCTGAGTGACAGATCTAAAGCCACACAGAACTACAAAGCTGCTAGAAGCTAGAAGCGCTTGCATCTACAACAATATACCACATTAAGCCAAAGACACCACAAACCTATTGCAGTTTGTCTACTGCATAATCGCTGCTAGCCACTAGCAGCACTTACGTGGGTATGCAAGCGAGACAGTCCAAAGCTGATGGACGAGACATCACCACAGCTATGGGTCTGAGACAGTTTCTCGGCTAGTGCGTCCCGGAACACGTCCATTAGGGACCAGCACTGCTTGGATGGTAAACTCCGTGGGACGGACTGCATCGTAGCATAATGAAAACAAACTAAGAACTGGATTCAGTAGGAAGCTACAGCTACTCTAGATCAACTTATTACAAATTTTATATTTCAACAACAGAACAGAAAAAGGTGTTAACAAGAAAGAAGTCCGTAATGTCTAACTTTATTTGAATTGATAGTTTCCTCATGTTGTAGTCTGACTACTGCTTGTGTTAGATAACGGTCTTGACAATAACATCTAGCTCATAAATTTGATGCACCACGTTATAGACATTATAGAGAAAATGTAAATCGCTCTAAAACGGAAGGATTTTTGTTAACAGCATTAAATGTAGAATGGCACAGAGAAATGAGAAGGACTGCATATTCAGAGGAGGACGTACAGAAGCTCAATGGCTTGGACATAATGAGGAAGAAGACTCACATAGAATGCCTGTTCTCGAAGTGATGGTGTATCTGGTGGACTATAGGTGGAGAAGCGTTTATTCACTGTAGGAGCCTTGCTCACTGTGCTGGCTGTGGAAGCCTGGTCATCTTTGTCGAATGGACTGTGAGAGACAGGAAAAAAAACATTTAACATCTAGCCAAAAACAGAACTGAATTTCTAGAGCATCTTCAATTTCAAACACACAAGATTTCGTAATTCTGCTTTGAATATGAATAATAATAATATGCAATTAGCTTTTTTGTTTGTTTGTTTGTTTTTTGGTTAAATATTAACCAGTGTATTTTGACTGTAATGATTATAAATGATTATTTAATAAACCCCACAGTTCCAGAATGGTCTTGACATATTCATGTTCAAGGATGAATACTGTATAAAAAATCCTTACAGCTTTTATAGATATTGTCAGGTCTTAGCACAAAGTACAAAGTATACGTACTTCCATGTAACCTCAAGGCTCAGTTTGATGGTTCCCAGGTCATTGATGTCCACAGCCACCGTCTGTGGCAAGGCAGCAAACAGGTCTTTGGTCTCACACGAGACATTTCCCACCACCACATGATTGGCCAGACTCTTCAGCTCGGTCACCTGGGCAAGCAAATGTGTGTTACTATGTTTTGCACGTCTACTGGGTACACTCATCACATCACACACTGCCCAAATGTATCACCATTTAGAGATGACATCATCATCATCATCATCACCAGTTATCTAAAGATCTAGAGTGTTAGAGGACTATGTTACTGTCTCACAGTATTTACTAAATAATCAGCACACACTAAACAAAGTCAGCACAAAAGTGTGATGCAACACCAACATCATGTGCTAATAAACCATACCATGCTAACTCTTCTGTCCTATTGGTATTGGTGTCTTCCAGGAGGACAATGTTCCCCTACCACTGTACATGGAGATAGTGGGAGATTTTGGTCCAAGTGGGTTAGACAGTGCTCTCCAGCAACATCACTCTGACACTAACTTTTGAAACTTTTAACATTGTTTTCTGACACACCTCTGTGTATAAATAGCAGATTCCATTACATACAGCACAATACTAAGTGGTACATTTGTATGTAATTGTATGTATGTAAAATGTACTACTAAATACTCTGTGGAGCTTGTCATGTGCAAACCTCATCCCAGAGCAAACAGATGGGGTGGCAATAGGTTTTTTTTGGGAGGCGAGCATTCAGAAAGGGTCGTAAAACTTGCGAGTGGATATATAGAGTGCCAATGCTTTACGGAGGTGAGTCGACTTTTCAGAGGTGAGATGGTAGACAAGCAAGTCATCTCTCTCTAGCCCTCTTCTTATTCATCTCTGAACCAGGTAGAACTGGGCATTTAGAACAATATCATTATGGATATAACATAAAAATAATGTTTTAGATTTCTCAGAACCAGGTTTATTGTCTGTTTGTATCCTGTATTTTGAATTTTCCAGTTAGAATGTGAAGGTGTTCGAACCCGCCCACATGAGCTGGACTAAGGAAGAAGACACAGTGGACTAAGGAAGAAGACACAGCAAGATTCGAGATAACTAATTCAAGTGCAGCAGCTGTGAAAGTGCCCTCATCATCTCCTGTAGAGTCACGTAGGGTGAGACACTTCAGCTCTACAAATGTCTTGAAAAAACATCAGCTGCATTTTTTTCATTCCTCCTCTGCAGCTTTTAATATCCCTTCTGCAAAGCCTTTCCCCTTCTTATCCAATGCAGAGTTCTCTCTCTCCCTCTGTCTGTCTGTCTCTCTCTCTCTCCCGCCCCCCCCTCCTCCCTCCCTGTCTGTCTCTCTCTCACTCCTGTGTGGGTCATGAAACCACTGAAGAAAAAACAAGAGAAATTCCAGCTGCTCCCACTGCTATATCAATTTATAGACAGATGTGACTCGGCAATGTGAGAAATCAGATGAAAAGAGAACAAAAGAGCATGCAAGGATGACAGGGAGAGAGGGAGACAGACAGAGAGATTAATTGATTAATTAATTGATTCTACACTCAACCCCAGGTAGCCATCAGGAAAATGAGTAAAAGTGATTGGATTAATTCCATTTCCTAAGTAATGTAAAATGTTTAGCTGTAGAACCTTTTGCTCTTTTCTCTAATAAAATCATTATTATTATATTATTTTTGAATATTGTTGCTTGAAAAAAATAGGTGGAAAAAAATTAATGGCACCCCAAATATATTTCTTAATGTATAATATGAGGTACAAATAAATATGCTGCTAAATCCCAATATCATCAATTATCATGTGGAAAAAACAACAACATAGTTAGGCTTGTTGCTCTAAATGTAAGGTAATGAAGATAAGAAATAAACAAGGCGTTAAAAAGTTAAGTTAGTATAAGTTAATATTGAATGGCTGGATCTACGTATACGTCTGTGATACGTTTGCCTCATGCTGAATCATGCTATGACTATGAGCGTTCGATAAAAACGTCTCATCTCACAGACACGCGAATGAATTAACAGTTACATGGACAGTGTAGTACAAGAAAGAACAAAGAACATGTTCGCTGTGTTCATTACAAGGTGCATTAATGTAATCTTTTGCATATATGTACGAAAAACATGCCTATACACTAATGATCAATTATTCTAAACTGTACTAATTATCAAACTGTGACTTATCTCTTTCAATTGAATGTCATTCAAGAAAACCCTGCATATGATTATGGACAAAATATCAATAGGCAGCAGTGAGAGGATGAAACTTTATTATTATTATTGGTTTGATCTGCAGCATTCAGAGAAGTGTATCATTTAATCACTGGATGAACTGCCACATTTGATACTCAGCATATACTGTTGAGCATTCTGATTGGTTAGGATAAATGTAGCTCTAATTTAGTTAAAATGGGATCATAAATAAGTCCATGCTGATACAAAGCAACACAATGAAGCCATCTTAAATGTTCAACATTAGTGGAAAAATGTCTGAAGTCCCAAAGCACTCAAATTCACAACCGATAATCAACAAGGTGAAATTTTCCAGCCTTGTGACCTGATTCTCGGCTGCAGAGACTCGAAACATCAATCATGAACACTGATACCGATATACCGCAGTGCATTGTTTAGTCTCTGTTTATTCCTTTTTTCTCTTCCTCCCTAAGGTTTTGACTAGCACACTGTCTATGTATTATGTTGACTATTATTAGCATACTTTTGCCAGTGTTGTATTGTGTCCCTGTGTTTTGTGTTGTATATGTATCTATGCAGTATATGTCTTTTGTAAATAAGGCCTCAGGGTGTGTGTGTGTGTGTGTGTGTGTGTTGTAAGGAGAGGCATTTTATGTGTTGCAAATGGAGTGCTTGTTTGTGTTTTACTATACATAAAAGATATTTGCATTTGTTAGCATGGGTTTAAATAAAAAGCGTTTGGTCACAAAGTTCACAAGCAATAATACAAGCCGATATGCCTGATGTAGCATGAATGTGTTTCTCTGGTCTACTCCAAAGGAAGACCAAAGCCAGAACCTTTTTAGATAAATGTGGGATTTAAAAACATGGGCAGGTCTTATGAATGATTTATGTTTTGATGATTAGAAAAACTAAATGGTAAAAGTGCTCAGCATTCATATGTTGTAGCTGTGAGTAAAGACAAACATCCTGATCATTTAAATGTGCCCTAAAGAAAATCTATTGTAAATCTACCTCCTTTTTTGTAACGTTTAATATGTTTGGATACATGTAGTGGAAGCTGGAACAGATAGAGAAGACTCTAAACAAATTTTATGGTCTACCAGAAATAATTCACATATTGTTTACTGTCCCCATATGATTAAGCTCAAAGTATCATGACCTTTTTAAATGTGTTACTCATTTCTCATTACTGTAAACTGAGTATCAACACGTGAGTACATTGGACATGGATGGACAGATTGTACCTTGATTGAAAGAAACTCGGTTATAAGTGGGAGGAAAACCATCTCCTCACTGTCCCACACTTGCTTTGCGTTGATCTCAATCCGACCCCGCAACTTCCAGCGCTGTCGGCCATATCTCATAAAGATCTGTGTGAAATGGACACAAACAGGACCTGGGCTTAGACACATATCTGAGCTGATATGACTTCAAAAACCACAGTGTGTTTAAAAAAAAAAATGAAGAAGAAAAAAAAATGGTGCCATGGACTGATGATTCTGTCTGGTGTCTTCATCATGAGTCCTGTGTGTGTGGGAATGTCATCTTTCACCCACCGCCAGATGGACAGAGAAGTCTTACCTCTTCAAATAACAGCCTCCTAACCCCTGTCCTCAATCACTCCATCTGTCCAAGTCTCTCTTTTCTTCCTCGTTCTCTCCTGGACCACATGCTGTCATACTAAACAGACTGCTGTGCTGACTCACTCACTCGATGAGCTCATTAATCAAGGTCTGTCAATGCCAAACCACATGCGTTTTAATCACACAAAGGTAGACACTGGCGTGACAGCACATTTCCTTCTTCGATTTGTCTCCACTTCCAGAAATAAAAGGCTCTTTAGGCCAAGCACAAAGCATCAGCTCACCGAGATCATGTACATTATCCCCTCTCCCTCTCTCTCTCTCTCTCTCTCTCTCTTGCTCATTACATCTCACCAGTCCAAGCACAAGACAAACAATAAGGTGAATACAAAACAGCAAAGACACAATAAACAGAGAAAAAAATGAAGGGGGGGGGGGGGGATAAGAGTGACAGAAGTAGGAAAGAGAATAAAAGAAAGACAAGCTAACCTCATACTGGTCTCCAGCACACAGGCGTGCAAATCCAGCCAGACCTGCAACAGTCACAAACTGGATGAATCCATCAACTTTATTTATATCTGCATTAATTGTGCAGATTGTGTGTATACTTTAATGAGAGCAAAATTAAAAGACTCATTACTTAATAGTCACACAACAAAAGGATGGCTAGCTATCGTCTAATAAGTCCTTTAAAAAAAAAAAAACAACCCACCCCTAAATGTGTCATACCTTTCATTTTGATGTGAAACTCTCCGAGCTGGTTTTCTATCTCATTCTCCAGCAAGCACATGTTCTGTAGAGGCACATTAGAAAAAAGACAGAGATAAGTAAAGGGTTTATAAACTGCTCCTAATATTCAAAAGTTAATTAGTCTTCATCTCTCTTCTATTGAACCACATGTTCAGACAACACGCTGACAGCTGATGGATCTAAAGTAGATCATAAGTTTACGCACAAACTTTTGGAGTCCAAACCAGCAAAAAAAAACCAGGCGTAATGCATACTTAAGAAACTCTTCATGTGAATTTTTTTCAAAGATTATACTTTTAAGCCTGGATACTTTTAAGCCAGTGTTGGACTCTACTGTACCTTTATTGATATACAAGGTCCTCCTTTTGTCATGGTCATAACTGAGGACACTGAGGTCCAGGCCTTAGTTTCAGGGGTCAACATAATCAACAGTTTTAATCAGTTCTCAGCTGACCTCAGAGCAGTTGATGAGGTCTCTACTGGCATTATGAGAGATATTGATATCGTGATATCAATACGATATATATTATACCGACCCCATCGACAGTTTAGCCCAAATTTATCAGTGGAAATGCTCCTGGGTGAGGGACCAGATGATCAAAATTTAATTGAGTTTTGATAATGTGTGTAGCACAGGTAAGAGTGTATTAGGTACACTGTGTTAGCAGGCTTTTAACAAACTGTCGATGGGTAAAGAAACAATCCTGAAATACAAAACTAAAAATATCCAGCCAAAAGCAGTGGCATGGACACCGCTACTGAAGGCTAGAGGATTATTAATCCACATGGTGCTCAGGAAAATGACTTATAGCCTCTAAACTGCAGACCTACAATGTGACCCAACAGGGCAGTTACATGTCACTGTTACTGCTGTGTTAAGTACAGCCAAGGAACATTTGGTCAAAAGTAGACTAACGGTGGTCTCTTTTCACTCACTGCTGCAGAGAAGAGAGCGTATACGTATATAAAGAGTATATATATTCTGGATATACAATGGCATGCAGACTGAATCACTGTGTATGTAAAATATTCACTAAATTCAATTAGATTGACTTTAATCCTCACTTAGCAATGAGGTAAAATCTAACCAAACCACAGCTAGACCAGCCTACGCATGACAATATCCTCTACATTACATTACTAATAAAAGAATTTCACACCGTCTATTAAAGTGTCGCATGATTAGTCGTATGTCACTCACCTCTGTGTATTCTTTGAAGCCCTTGTTGGCCTCTGACAGACTCTCTCTGGCTTCTCGGCTACCCGGTGAAGCCGTGTATGCCTTTACCATCTTATTGGCTCCATCCCGCAGCCTGCGCTGCATACAGTACGCTTCATACAGCTCGTCAATCTGCATACATAAGAGATACAGCTCGGCTTCAGCACAGTGTGTGTGGATTTACTCAGCCTTAAAATATGACTATGAAGTTGACACTTCTACAGCAGTGATGAACTACATAAGCACAAGAACATAAAAACGATAAAAAACTCTTTTTATCTAACATAAAAAAAATTCCACAAAACTTTGCTTTAGTAATGTTCCTTTTTCTAGAGGTAAACCTATATTTTCTGTACCTGAAAATATGTAGAATAGATTTTCAAATATGAAAACTTCTTTTGTCAACTTATATCTATATGTCCAAAAACATCCAGTACCAGTCAAACGTTTAGAAACAGATTCTTCATTTAGACATTTTGTGTCAATATCTCTCCTTAAAAACCCTAGAAGAGATTGTTGAGAGAGCTGCTCAGCACATGCTCTGTTTGTACATTTTATTTTACTGAGGAAAAAAAACATGAATGTGTTTTAGTCAATATCAGATTCAAGATACAAGAGGTTTATTGTCATGTGCACAGTGAAACCACAATGGTTTAGACTGTACAATGAAACCAGAGATGTGTTTGTGCATCCATGTTTAAACACACACAGAATAAAGAAATACTTGCAGCACAGCTAGTATGTAGCGGGTCATTAACCTGATTAAAGCACAAAAATCCGCAGATCCTCTTGCTGCCTCTCTTAAATGCACACACACAAACAAATACGATCTGTATTTACTTTTGTTGGGTCTTAATTACTCTATCAATTTGGCTTTCCCGGATATACATAATTAATGCTTTATTGATCTGTCTGCAGTGCTTTTGGCAAACGCACCGAAACACAAGGCACATACATAAACAGGAAATTCCTCATATAGACAGCACCCACACACGGCCTCTGACGTACGGACACAAACAATATATTAATCAGGGACTTACTCTAGTTGATCTGGATTTACTATATAGGTCAGGCATGAAGTGTGTGCTGTGCTGATCAAGGAGATGTGTCAAGGTGTGTCCTAGTAAGATTACTGAGAGTCTTATTCTTATCTCTATTCACCAACTCACTGCTTTTACTCAGTACACAAGTCAGCTCCCACACTTCATGCCACACTATTATAAATAAGGAAACAGAAGTAAGTGTGTGTGTGTGTGTGTGTGTGTGTGTGTTTGTTTCAGGCCACATGGAGTCTTTGCTCAGCCAGCAATTTTTATAGGAGAGGGTGAGGCAGCAGCCTTTCAGTCTCCTCTTCATTTTGGACAGTAATCCTTTCTCACACACACACGCACACACACACACACACGCGCACACTGAAATAATGTGCACCTCCAGAGAAACTAGAGACTCTTAATTTTTGTAGAAGCCATTTTTATTCATATCAGTAAAAAGGCTTATTAGTGCAGCTGTTTTGCTGTACTGATATCTTCATAAATAACTGTAATTTCTACTGAAATTCAACATTGAATGTATCTTGCATCTTTGTTTTGAATATGTTCAGCTTGTTGGTTAAACATTCAAGCATTAGAGAGCAAAGTGGTAGCAAAAAAGTAACCAGGCAGGTAGATATCATGTGAAACTATTAGGTACTGAAGATTAGGAACTTGGTTATATTACATTAAACATTACATCCTCAAACATCAGCTTAAAAATAAAGCTTCAGCTTTATTCTGAGTGTTTCTCAAATCGGAGTCTGATTTGGTGTAGCTTAGTACTTGGCACCTAAAACTAATTTTTTAGTTTTCAAAGTAAAAGCTGCATTTCTCACTAAAGCACAGTTAGGACAAGGCAAATATATTCAAAACCCAACAATGATCATGTATTCATGTCATTATGCATCTCTCTCTCTCTCTGGGGGGGGGGGGGGGGGGGGGGGGGGGGGGGGGGGGGGGGGGGGGGGGGGGGGGGGGGGGGG
>JAOTRN010000036.1:19289494-19299523 GCA_028566695.1 Bagroides melapterus
CTTCTGTATACAACTGTAGTTTAATAACTGCATGTACTGTAGGCTATAATTTAGAATGAGAATTCTCAGTTCTATTCCTGCTTTCATTCTGGAATTATTGTTTAAGCTCTCCAGTGATGAGAACCAATGGACTTGAGTAGAGAACTCATAGTTTCCAGATTTTTCCTTAATTATTCACTAACATTACCATTACCATTATCATCCCAAGATAAAGTTCTAAATATTCCATATAGGGGGTCTAAACTTTATTGAATCAATATGTATTATCTAATTAAGTCATTCTAAAGCTCATTACATGGACATGTTCTCTGGTGCACCCGGGCAGCGATGGCACACAGGCTTGGGCCTGTCATCGCTGCTTGCAGCTATATTTTAGAATGAGAATTCTCAGTTCTATTCCTGCTTTCATTCAGGAATTATTGTTTAAGCTCTCCAGTGATGAGAACTAATGGACTTGAGTAAAGAACTCATAGTTTCCAGATTTCTCCTCAATTATTCACCAACATGACCATTACCATACCATTATTATGCTCGGTACATGGACATGTTCTCTGGTGCACCCGGGTGGCGATGGCACATGGTCTTGGGCCCGTCATCGCTGTTTGCAACTATATTTACTCTGTCATGGTTGTTAATCTTAAGAAATACAGGCATTTGAGTATGTTTGGAAAGTAATCTTTTAAAACATCTCCCAAAAAGATCTTTCTCTCACACACTCCCATACTAAAGAAAAGGCATCATTTCCTTTGCATGCTAAACTCAAGTGGCCAGTTTTTGGGGGGTGAACACTTTTCTTTGGAGGATCCTGGCTGGAAAGGACATCCTGTCAGCTGTGACCGCTAAATAAAAATATGAAAGACACCTGGAACATGCATACTTTTTCACCTGCAGGTGTATAAAGATTGATATAGCAAAATGGACATATTATGGATTTATCTATTTATTTTCTGTACTACTATCCCAGGGGACTTGTGTCACAAGGTGGAAGACATCCTGGACAGTCACACATATACTCAAATACTATGGACAATTTAGAAATGCTAATCCGCCTACAACACGTTTTCAAACTTTCGAAAGAAACTGGATAACTAGATAATAGATTACACATAGATAATAGAAGGATAAATATCATTAATGACATATATGTCATTAATTCCAAGTCATTATTATGACTCCAGAATAAACAAATGGTGGACTGTACCAGACTATAGCAATGGTGAACTGTCCCAGGCCAAACACATGCTGGACTGTCCCAGGCCAGACGCATGGTGGACTGTACCACACTAAAAGTATGGACTGACCTGTAGAGCTTGTCGTGGGAGTTGACTCCAGCAAAGGACTGGCTCCTAGTGATGGATCTGGCAAGGACTCGGCGTGTTGGCCGCACAGATAGGGACATGGTAGACACTGATCTGGAGGGGCTCCCTGTGGAAACAAAGCAATTGGGTAGAAAGGGTTAAGGCATAGCAGGTACACTGGTTAATCTGATCAATCAATAAGTGGATACACTATAGCAACAATTTGATGAGCATCAAACATTAATATGAAAGTTATTGAATCTTATTATACGTATGCGGTCCTTGTAAATGTGCAAGTGGGGAAATTTTTTTTAGAAACTGAAGAAAGCCCACATGACACATGTGGACTGTTCAAAACCAATGTGGTTTAAAAGAGCACAAAGAGCTTTCCATAACATTACCAAAATCACTCATCTCCTGAGCTTCAATATTATTTCAACTACACAACTATTGTTCCATTTTTCCAAAGTTTAAAGAACTTACCACAACTGCATTAAAATGACAGAGTTTGTAACTTGTACACCTAAAAGGGCTTTAGGACCACAAATCATTTTTGTGACACAGCATACGAAATATGTTATATAAACATGTCAGTAAGTTATGTGATTCAGACTACAGTAGAAGATTCTCTTCCTTAAAATCGGGACGTAAACAACTGTAAGCTGCTTGACAACAATCCAATACAGAGTGAGCTTTTAAGGTTGTGTTGTGTTGCTAAGTAAAGGCTTTCTGTGGTTCCTGTTCCTGTGGAGAGAGAGAGATTGCTGGAGAGAGCATGATGGGTCACTACTTCCACCCTGAAAACAATGGCCCACGAGGAGCTCAGGAAGACGGCGCAGAGCCGATCTGAATGACTGTGGAACATCCTGGATACCACCCATGCGAAATCTCTTTCTTAAGGCCTAAATAGTGCTGCTAACTGTGCTGCTAACTGCTAAGTCTAGAAAAACTGTCACTAGCTTCCTGATCTGTTTTGCATCTAATTAGTTACTTATAACAGCAGACATCTCAACGATACCTCAATCACAAAGTCAGTCCAGAAACAAACCTCAAAACATTTTGCCAAAGCAGAAAGGACAGAGTCATCATGGAAGACTTTATTCAGGAAAAGTACCAAACCCAGACAGACACAACAATGCACTGGCACAGCAGACACAGTATTAGCTCAGAAGTGGCTAAGCTAATAAGCTGGATCTATACAGCGTTCCATTGCTCTCAAAATAAAATGACCCAAATCACTCATCCTTAATTTTAATACAAATCAAGGGTATCCAGTTGGAAGTCCAATACTGATTGCAGTTTCTCACCAGTCCCTTAACATTCATTGTTGGAGTAGTATTTGAAAGTATTTCTTTTAACCATTTCAGAGTATTTGAGTATTTCACCACCCAGCAGGCCTTACTAGTACCATGCCTTTTTCTGTTACTAAAGTGATTTCTGAGACATACAGCACATGACAAAGGTACAAAGCCATTATTATGCAATACATAGCCTATGTCTGGGAATAGGAAGCCATTTCCCAGTAGATATGAGAAGTTCATTGGAAACACAAACACATTATTGGCCTCAGGAGGGAGAATGAGGTTTGCTTCTATTGCTACACAAGTGGTATTAGAATAATCTCCTAACTTATCGGACTGTATATTTCTTTAATTAATCCAGTATCACCCAAATGAGGATGGGTTCCCTTTTGAGTCTGGTTCCTCTCAAGGTTTCTTCCTCTTCCATCTAAGGGAGTGTTACCTTGCCACTCTCACCACAGTCACCTCAGGCTTGCTCAATGGGGATAAATACTAACAGACTAAATAAACAGCTATTAATCTTGATTGGCTCATTTTTGTATAATTTCCTAGTATTTTTTATAAACTTTATTATGTTCAAGTTCTGTAAAACTGCTTTGAGACAATGTCCATTGTTAAAAGCGTTATACAAATAAAATTGAATTGAATTGAACAGGCAGAGCTGCTGCTATAGTTTCAGCCTAAGACACTAGTAACAGACTGACTACACTTTTCTGGCTACATCTTCAGGATCAACATCTGTGTGTGCAATGTTTTTTACTGTTTCAAGCATTTAAATACCCTGACAGAAAAACTAAAAAACATTCTAAAATAGCAGAATCCTGTCTTTATAGATTGTTCAAGAGTTTTGTGTGAAACTTTTGTGCAAGTTATTCCCATGTTTCCCGATGAGTTATGGGAAAAGTCTGCAGTTAGGCATCTGCCATGTCAGTCAAAAATCACCTCTTTCTGTTATGTAGGCAGCTTTTGCTCATGTTTACTGATGAAATGTGTGGGATTTCTACCAAAGCTAGACGTCTGACCTGCAAGAAGTTGTGCTTTAATGACCTAATATGTTACCACTTAACCTTTCTGAACTTTTGAAATCAGAAAGGTCAAGTCGTGATATGTGATTAAAGTCTTGCAGTCATAAAATATAACTGTCCACATAGAAAAAGATAGAAGAGACCATGAAAAGTTTGTGATGTTTACTGATTAAGACTGTTTCCTTTTTTATTGGTAATGGTATGTCGAGGGCAGTAACTGAGCTTTAAGAACATTAGGGCACAGAAACTGTGTTAACATCAGTCAGATCAACAGGAAATGAAGCAGTTCAAGCATGAAGCAGGTTTGGTTACTTGATGCAGGATATTCATCTGTCTAATATAAGCAATAAAGAAAAAGAGAGCATTTCCAGCTGACCAATGACAGAGATCTTTCGGGGACCGTGTCTACAGTCCCAATCCTTTTTACTCCTGTTGTTGAACATACAACAATAACAGAGCAAGTACAAAAGTTGCTAGCAACCCTGGCAAGAAAAATCTAACGTTCTTTTCTATTTGCATTTTTATAAAGACTTCCACTAATGACCACATCAACAAAATAAAGCTCTTTTGGAAGAAGTCTGTTTGCAACATTAAAAACATTTTAAGCTACAACAACTACAGGAAGGTCAGAAATTCACCTTAACATGAAATAAGAAAATGATTTTCATTTATATTAGGATCCTTTACCTGGATCAGCCACCTCTTGCTTGTTCCTACTTAAACAAGCCAAGCGACACATCTTTGGCTTGTCATTACCTGTCGCTTTCCACCCTCCTACTGTGAAAAATCCCAGAAGCTTCCATAGGGGTAAAAACACGCCTCAGGTTCCAAACCCTGAGCTCCTGTCTGGCTGCCTGCCTGAGAAGAAAAGACACTCTGGGCACAAACTCAGGATTTGATGAGAATCATTGCTGATGGTGTGAATGTGAGAATTTGCCTATGATGTTCCATTGGCTACTACAATAACCGAGGCTTGCCTGTGAAATTTAGAAACCTGTGTGTCAGGGTGTTTATATTGTTCGGACTGTGTGGCCTGTTTCCAGGACTGTTCCAGAACAACAAAGTGAACGGGGGCCACAGACTGCACAATAACACCAGTCACAGGGACAGGACACATGTTAACCCGTAGATCAACACCATGTACACTCTCCTGTCAATCTGCAATGTCATCTGTTTATCATGACAGCTCAATTCCTTAAAAATGTCTTAGTATCAGAGGTCATAGCACCACTCAAGGTTAACTGCTGACCTAGCAATGTTTTATATAACCACATGACCAGTGCATCAGCCTCCTTTCACTGTACACTATAGCACTTGTGGTAATGGATTAGAATGGTGCCCTTTTTAATCCCATAAACATCCAAGATTTACAGGAACATTTCTCCCACTCAGTCTATGCTTTTTGATGTCCTGCCAAATACAGAATAATGGACTATAATTTTAAATAATAATATCATCCATTATTATAATAATAAATAAAACAATGTATGATCCTGTATGTATGTATGTATTTCAATGGATCTATTAAATAATTAAGGGTTGTTACATACTGAGAAGATTACTTAGGGGAAAAGCAAATTAGCATTCTACATACATACATTTACTAGTTTTTACTTTTTCTAACAGCATAATAAAATAAACAGACAACAGACCAATGGCTAGTTTAGAATAGCACAACTATGCTATATCTGCTATGTGTTTACAAGCACTGTCACACCTCCTGGATATAATTAGCTCATTTTCATCTAAAACATTCATCACGCTGTGCCAAAAACAACTTACTTAAAAAAATAAACTGTTTTGTCATAGGCTATGGAATTTAAATAATATCTTATAGCCTATGATGTCAGTCCAAAAAAAAAAAGATTAGTGATTGCATGTTCAGTCACCGCTTTTTGCTGGTGGATGTGGAGTCTATTCCAGGAATCACTGGGTGTGAGGTGGAAATTCATCCTGGATGGGAAGTCATTCCAGCTAAGGGCTTCATGCACACACACACCCACACACTCACACCCACACACTCATTTAAATTTCAAAGGAAGTTTAGAGACAACAATTCACTTAGGATGTTTTTGAGAGCTGATGATATTTAGATTAACATCATTTGGCAGACTTATCAAGAGCGACTTCACATTTATCTAGCTTAGACAACTGAGCAGTTGAAGGTTAAGGGCCTTACTCAAGGGCCCAGCAGTGGCAGATTGGCAGTGCTGGGATTTCCCCACAGCAGTCCAACCAGTGAGCTACCACTTCTCATTGATAAGACATTACAGTAGTAGCAGCACAACAGTACAGTAGCCCAGAATCAAACTGGGGTCTATGTGGGGAGGCTGCACTACACACTGCTTTAACAGGCTGCTCTCAATAATCATCATAACTCTGCTCAGAGAAAGGGAGAATAAAATTCTTCAGGGTTCTCATCTACTGATCTGAATACCAGTACCACCAATCTGCCACTGTTGGATTCTTAACCCACATCAACTCAGAAACGGGACACAGAAACATCAAGAGCACAGAAATACAATACAAGTGACACCACACCAATGACAGAATCAAACATCTTGCCTTGTAAACAACACACCCAGACAGTGCAGTAGTAAACAAGCTAATAATACTCTGTTAAACACAGGAATGATCAACATCATCACCAAAAGCATCATTTTAACATGAGCAAGAACCTTCTCTTAACTTTATCTGCTCACATCAAGTGTATGTCACTTCCAAAATGAGTACAGGTAAATGATCTGTAATGTAGAACCTAGAGAGATCCTCCGTCACTTCACTCAGCACCACCTTCAGAAACGTAGTTAACTTTTATTATTTAATATGCACATATAGAGAAAATAAATCATTTCTATATAAATCATTACCAGGTTTTCAGACATGTACAGTTTTACCACCTCGCATTACTATCACCTTCAACCTTGCATGCATGAAAACACAAAAACAAAGCATGTGTGTATCTGTCATAGTATGACTCTGACAACATGCTGACAAATGGACGGCTTTTTTTTTTTTTTTAAAGCGAGGCCAGTCTCAGTCCACATTCCATTCATATTCCAGATAAGCTGGCTGTTGTGCCCAGAGCATGTAATACTTAGCAGTTGGATCACAAGAAGCAAGGAAGACAAGGGTGAGGTTGTATCCAAAAACAACAGCATGATAAAAGACAGTTACATGATAATAGTTCAGATACCCAGACATATCCGGAAACACTGAAGCATCATGTGCACTTTTCTGCTGTGCCATCAATCACATTAATAATTATAAACACTGTCTAGGCTACTGGTTGACGAACTGAGCAAAAACCTTACAGTTAAAGAACAATGTGCTGTTTAAACATTACAGGTTAAAGAATACAATAGAGAAGAAGAAAATAATGTTCCTACAATAGTATACTAAAGACTTGTTTCTGACCACATGAATATACTCATTTGCTTATTTCCTTTTTACTAACATGGAAACTTTTTTCCTTCCCACCCAAAATATCCTTCCTTCCATTATTTCATTCCATTCCTGTATCCTCTTTTGGTGCCTCCTCACTCTTTAAGCAAGAGGAGACATTTGCAGTGTTTGTGTGTGTCAAATTCCAAAAACCTGCTATGTTAATGATTTCCTACGCTCACAGCTCTGATCCCTGTGGCTATGCTGAACCAGTGACCCTTAGCTTTAGCGAGTGCACTTAGAGCCCCTGCAAACACAAGGCTTTGGTAAACCTGAGCTGAGTGCCTGAGGATATGTTCTGTCCTTGCTGACCTCTTGCTCTGTTTAGGTTAGTCCACCCTGAGGTGTCAGACTGAGCTGAAGAATTCAAAGCAATTTCACACAGACATAAACGTAGACAAAACGGCATCTGTTAATGAGAAGAGCTGAAACACAAAATTGTGATTATATGCCATAATATCCATAGCTGATTGGTTTCTACCTTATTTCCAATCACTCAATCCCAACACAACCCTGTTCTCTCATTTTTTTTTCTGATATGTAACACAAAGTATTGAAGTTTGGCTTTTCGAAAATGAAAATGGGGAAACTGCTACAAAAACAAATGACAGACCACATCAGAAACAAGCATCTTGAATTGTAAACAACAGTGCTCAAACAGTGCAGGGGAAGTAAGCTAATGACAGACCAGCCAAAGCAAAGCCACAACACAAACACTCAAATGACCAAAATCAATCAGCATCATCTCCACACAGATCATCCAGCACAGCCGGCATCACAAAAAAAAAAGAACATTTCCTGTCATGAGAAACAGGAACCTAGTCAGCCACAAACTTCTCTGAGATCCTTCTGTGTTCAAGAGTACCTCCATATCCGCTGTACATGTTTGTCAGCCTTTGTACTTTACACCAAAGGAGAACGCTTCTTCAGGTCGTTTCCCAATAATCTCAGCAATCACGTTCAGACTGAAATCAGTGTCCTGTTCTGCTGCTTCATCCTCTCCTCTGATACTGAAAGCTTTGAGAGAGAAAAGGCAGAGAGACTGAAACAGAGGCTATTCCAGGAAAAGGGAAGGCTCCCTCTCTTTCTCTCCTCCTCCTCCTCCCTCTGTTTCCTGTATGCTTCCACATCTGACATCACACTCTTCCTGCCTCTCCCTCTCCCAGCAAAAGTCCCTCTGCCATGTCCCCTGATAAACGCCCTCTTCTTCAGAGTTTCAGCAATCAGACACCACATCGTTTTGTGAAACAATTTCATTTAGACCAGGAAGTTTTTTAATCGACCTCAAAGCTTGTTGAGATGAATGAGTCAAACGTGAAATGACACGATGTGAAACTGAAGCTCGCTCACTCACGCTTAAAACACTCAGTGTGATATCAGTCCAAACGTTTAAAGAAACATTCTTGCTAAAGCCATAATAAGTTGTGATGTGTCACAGATACTAAGACGAAGTTACAGTTTATGATCATCTTATCTTCCCACTCAGGCCAATGAAACTTTTGTCATATGCATAAGATAAAAAGAAATTATGTTTATTACAAGCAGTCATAACATACAGAGGCTCTACTCAATTATACTCCTGTGCCAAAGCTGCATTTCAAACATACATTTCCATTTAGATAAGGAAAATAATATAATGTTTATACCCATTACACATAAATGTTGAGTTCTGATTAAATGATCTGTTGACTTTAAATACAGCCATATAGCAGGTTTGTAGACAAGCAAATGAATTATATCTGTGTATTAGACTAAAAATCCTAAGTGGTGCATTGTAAATTAAAACATTTCACAATTTAATATATAAAATCTGTTACTGAATGACTCAGAGGTTACAGTAAGTACAGTTATGTATGAATGAAACATATTGTTAAGTAACTCACTAAACTAATAATGTGCTAATTACGTGCTTATTACAAAGTGAACAACTCATTCAAAGTTTGAAATCTGTCACTAAAAACAGCCTTGTGGACAAGACAGGTTTGTGTATGTGTTTGTGTGTGTGTGTTAGTGTTTGTATAAGGTTAGTAGGTTATATACTGTATAAATTTCAGCTTGTTACTCAATGTCCTTGGTTTGCGCTGAACTTACAGATGAAATGATGTGAAGCTGAGTGACACACTCCAGAAACACTGCAGTCTTTAATTAGAGCATTCTTTACAATATTACACTTTACTCTAGGATAAGGAAAGATGTGAAAGATGGTTATCAGGCTACACTTAAATGACTGTCAGGACGTCATCAGATACAACAGCAAATGCCAATAATCCAGTAGTGATATTATTACTACTTGACAGATTCTGCTGCATGTATGTGTGTGTGTGTGTGTCTGTGTGTCTGTCTGTATGTGTGTGTTTGTGTGTCTGTGTGTGTCTGTCTGTCTGTTTGTGTGTGTGCCTGTGTGTGTCTGTGTGTGTGTGTGTGTGTGTGTGTCTGTGCGTGTACATATAAGAGAAGAAGTTAGAAAAGAGCTTTGTAATTGTTTACTGTTGTGTCTTAAAGACAGCAGAATAACACAATTTCAGTAGCTGGAACAGATCCAGATTTACACTCACATTTAAAGCTCTTCATCACCTTGCTCCACCACAACTCTCAGATCTTCTACAGTTCTACGCTCCCCCATGTACTCTCTGCTCCTCCTCATCTAGACTCCTCATTACCTCTCCTGCCGGTTTAACCACCATGGGCACTAGAGCCTTTAGTCACACTGCTCACACTCAAAACACAACTCAAAACTCATCTGTTCAGAAGCTTATCCCACTTCATCTAAGGCTGCACTTAAATCTAATTTATCTTTAATGTTAATATCTGTTTTTTTTCCTCTCTAATATTAATGGATTATTGTTTACTGTTGTTTATTATTTATTTCTTTTTTATTTGAATTTGTATGGTGACCTTGAGTGACTTGAAAGGCTCCTTTAAATAAAATGTATTATTATTATTATTATTATTATTATTATT
>JAOTRN010000036.1:19332678-19342972 GCA_028566695.1 Bagroides melapterus
GCAAGTTATTTCCTGTCACATAACACTGGTTATTAGAGTGTTAAAATTCTCTCTCTCTCTCTCTCTCTCTCTCTCTCGCTCTCTTAATAAGACAATAAGACAATAAGACAAAAAGGCAGATTGTCATATTGCTGAAACTAAACAGAAACCCTACTGACCTTTAAAAAAAACAATGATAATAGTGACTCTTTCCATAAACGTTAAAATAAATGTCTCATAATTATTATTCTTAAACTGTGTAAACATCAAGTCCCTGTAAATGAGCTTTTAGAAAAAATATAAACTAAAGCATTGACTATCGACAATGTCAAAGTAGACAATGTTTTTCTTTTTTTACCATTAAATATTCAGTGAGGTCTATCTAAGCTATATACACACGTGTGTGTGTGTGTGTGTGTGTATATATATATATATATACCATATATATATATATACCAGTAAAACTTTCGATTTAAATAAAGCTCATATGCGGAGGACTATGTGTCTTTTCTGTTTTACACTATTCCATGACACTAGATCAGATCAAAGCTGGTACATATTTATGTTACAGTGAATCACTCACTCATAGAAACTTAGGTGAGAGGAGTTGACCTTAAAAACAGCTGGTGGTTACCAGGTATTATGTTGCAACAAACGTTATTCAGATTTTCTAAAAGAAAACAACTTATTATATCTAGTTTTCCTCCAGGATAAAGAGGTTGTGTAAAATAGTGTGGAATGAATATATTGCGTATGATGAAGATATAACCTCCCTCTATATTAGTACTCCTGACCTGGCTCAGCCATGTCTACAGACGTGCTGCTTAACAGAATTATGTAGAATTGTTCATATCAAAAGTAAATAGATAAAAATTCCAAATGTGGTTAATGAGAACCTGTTCACAAAGTTAGCTGCTTTGTGTCTCGTGTGTACTTGGACTTGGCAGCAAGCAAATACAACAATGTGGCCAGGAAAACCATTTGTAACCAGGAACAAAAACACTTAAATGACAACAGAAAGCATTTAGAGACCTACAGATATAGAACAAATAAATAAATCATGATGAGGAACATTTGATACATTTACACGGCAAAATGTGGATTTGCGCTTTTGATTCTTTTCTTTAAGACAGGTTTTCAAACACGAGCCCTGAGTCAGCTGTCATGTGATTGTGGTGTGATTTACTCTACAGGATGATTTCATGGAAACGTTTTAATGAGGTTTCTACAAGCTTTTCTGTGTGCAGTGATTTAGTAGTTTCTATCCAAGCTAAGTTTCATAATCACTTTCTTCTCTGTGAACATGTGCTTGAGTAGGGAGGGGTTGGAGTAGGAGTGCTGCATATCTTATCTGTTGCACTGCCAAACAGGCCTTTTTCAAATAGCTCACATTCTTAGGCATCCTTCACCTCTGCAGCTGGAAAATACATGAGAGTCTTACTTTTAGACAAACACTGATTTAGCATGACAAAGCCTTTTATCTGTCAATTCTAACCATCTGTATGGAAATATTTAAGCTCTAAAAGATCAGAAGTACTCAGATAACACTCTGAGGTATGTCTGTACACGTGTGGGTATAAAAGGCTACCCAAAATTGTCTTTAAGAAAAACTTTTTACAAGAAATTAACATGACCTGATTGTTAGAATCATAGCATTTCTATAAAGTTTAATGAAGTTCTAAAACAACCTGGTCCACAAATCAGTCAAAAAGTGATCATCAAGTCATTTAAGAATCATGTTCTTCATTTAAAGCTCACAGTTATGCCAACAGCTTCTGTACTGCTGCTAGGACTCACTGAGATTAATCTTTAATCAAGATTCCTAATACATTACTATATACTTTTAATTAACATATATCAGTAGGGTTTGCTTAGAAGTATCTGGTATGACAGGATGAATACTTGAATAAGAGTGATGATGGCTAAAGTAATCAGCATTCACGCATGACCAGGAAACAGGCAGCTTTCTGACAAATAAACATAGCATTGCGTGCTAGTGACAAAGAGATGAAATACTGAGAGGTATGAGTCAGAGCAGCCAATCATAAGGTGATAGCAGAGACGAAACATGTCAAGGTGACTTTATGAATCATTACATGCATTTGAATATCTTCCTAGCGATCATACTCTGCTACTCTATGGACCTCCTACAGAACAGACATAATAAAATGATAGGTTGACATGTTCTATCTCACAGAATTGTCTGTTCATGTGTGTGTGTTTATTTTTGGTGGCTTAAATTATTAGTCCTTTATAGACAATAAGTAATGATGTTCACTGGTGATTAATGGATATTTATTACATTTTCACCATTATGTAAATAACACTTGATTAAGAATGACTTTCAAGCAATCTTATTAATTAAACTAGAATCAGAAGCAAGACTATTGTGGGAAGAACAGAATCATTCTAGAGCACATGCTCATAGAAACTGGACAGTTGAAGATTAGGGAAAAATACTTGGTCATTTTCTTTAGCTGTCCAGTTTCAGTGAGTCTGTGCCCATGATTAACCCAGATTCTTGTTACTGGATTATTCTTGTTACTGGATGAGTCTTGTAGAACGTCCACATCAAGGATTTATGTGTTTTGTGTTCTGAGATGCTATTCTGCAAATAATGTTCTTATTTAAGTTACTACAAACTTCCTTTCAACTCAGACCATCCTGGTCATTTTCCTCTGATCTTTCTGATGAACAAGGTCTTTCTGTCTGCAGAACCTCGAGGATTTTTCTATTTGTTGTTTTTGCCTCATTCTGTGCAGAGACTTTAGAGACTGTTGTGTGTGAGATTTTTTTAATCCTCAAATCAGCCCATCTGGCCACAACATCCATGTCACTCTGATTTTATTGTGAACATTATCTGACCTGTATATGTATATGGTTTCTGTTTGTATTTTTGCCTTGTCGTGATTGGCTGAATAGGTCACTACATTACTATGCAGGTGAACAGGTGTTCATATAATTAAAGTGGAAGGTTGCGTGTATATCGAAACCTGCCGCAAATCAACAAAGAAACAGTTAACGCCATCGTGTTAACAATGTACTGTGGTTAAAACATCTTAGTTGCTCTTTCTTGAGCCTGGCTGTAAATATGTTTCCTTTTATAATATATGAGAATGGAAATATATTTAGGGAGCAAGCCTTGGCACAGCAATAATGATCCTCCCTTTCCTTAAAAAAGGATTTTTCGGCAGCGAGCATTTGATTAAAAGTTCATCACTTTTCCCAGTGTTTGCTGGCTATTGTTCTTTATAAATAGTGACATATTTTAGGTGACGGCGGTGTGAGGAAAGAACTGACTTTGCCCCGCCTACCGGTCTCCATGGAAACGGCAAACCGACCAATATTTCAGTGAGAGCCAGTTTCTCCCTTTCGCCTGCGTAAACGGCGTGGCCGCTTGACGTCATTGTTATTGAAGGCACGTAACCCCGCCCTTTGCCGACGCTCTAACGCGCGAGCCCGTGTATCTCCGGCAGTATTGCGGAGTGGCGGATCTGCGTCGTGTTCAGGCTCCTGCGAGTTAATGCGTCTTACAGGCAGCTGAGTCAGTCAGAGGCTTGTCGATTTTAAAGCCGTGGACGCTAAGGCTAATCGCGGGGGATAAACATGTCGAGGAATCAGAGGACGCCGCAGAAAAATACAGACACTGTGGTCGAGGTGAAAAGCAAAGTAAGTTAAATCTGATCTATGAAGCATTCTACATTTTGCACAGCAAAATATTCAGTTTGAACCCATGGAAGACGTGGTGCTGCGGGTTTCACAGATGATCCACTGGTGAGGTTGGTTATAGTAGCAGTGTAGCGTAGTAGTCAGTCCAGGACAAGAAACGCTGATGGTGCTGATTGCGACGGTGTGTGTTGACAAGTGAGATGTGCGAGACGAGCCAGTCTGGTTTATTCTGACAAAGACTCTGCTGGATCTAATGCAAGGCTACCGATTTGAATTGACTGTTTCAAGCCCAAATCTGTTTCTAGCACGTCATATCTACCAACGCATAACCTTTTCTCTAGCAAAATATAAGAATTATTGTGCATGTAAACGCCCCAGTCTAGAAACACCGGTTTAGCTCAGATGCAGTGCAGTAGTGGTGCAGTGTAAGGGATCTCCTGTAGACGCATGAGGAGAGGAGATGTACCTTCAATAACAGACACCATCGAAGCAGTAAAAATAGTTAGCCACCTGTCTTATGCATGCCTCTGCTCAGATGACTGGAATTTGTGTAACTAATATTATTTTATTATTATTATTAGTGATCAAGGTCTTTAGCTCTGAGTTAGGTGATTTTTATGTTTACGATTAATTTAGGATTAAAAATCTTAAAAAGCTTTTACCAAATAACAGCGTTCAAAACATTATTTTAAACATATATAACTTACAAACAAATCAACTCTTGCTGATTTTTAATGAAGGAATACTTACGATTTGTTATTGATCCATATATAAAACAGAATAGAACAAGACGGCCAGATGTATAGCGATATTGTACTTTGGAAAATTACGATTCACTTGTCATCTTATACACACAAACACACACATGTTGCTTCAGTCTTTTCCAAAACACACACTTTGCCATCATGGTTTGTGCAGCGTTTCAGTTTTTTTTTGTTTTTTTTTCAGTGTGTGCATTTCAGAGAAAGGAGACCTGAAATACTTGTATTACTCTCAATTTTGAAGAAATGTTAGACAAGTGTGCTGTGATAACGTGTAAAAGCTAAGAATAGCGACAGAAAAAAATTTGATTTTCTTCTGAGCATCTTATGAAATTAGAGGCTCCGTTCTGACTGAGACCACTTTACTTGGGCAAGGAATGGAAGTCGGATGTGGAGACAGCTGAAGGGAGTAAACAGGCTGAAAGCAGGGACGCAGGCCTGGAGTTGTGGTGTTGCCTCAGCTAATGGTTGTGCTGTCAACAGGACTGTAGCAGTGGACTTTCTTTTGGGCAAAGAACATGGTTGGTCAGTGGTTTAGAGCCCTTGATTTATGTTTGGATTGTATTCTGCCTCACTTGCCTGATGAACAAGTGCAAAGAAATGGAATAGTGTCATTAACCATTCTTTCACCTTCTCCCTCTCCCTACCTCCATCGCTCACTCATGAGGGAAGAATTTCTAAGGAACTCAAACTACAGATGATTTCACGTGTAGATCTTTAGTGAGTCAAACACCATACTAAATGTTAAACCAATTTGTGTCAGCTTGGGCGCTATATCACACTGACAGCTCTCCCTCCCTTCTCTCGTGAGTCATGGCAGGGTCTTTATTTAGGATCTCATCACAGAAAGATTTTTTTTTAAGTCTCAGGAACCTGAATAGATGCCACGGCACAGTGCTTCTTCTAAGAGACTTTTTAATGGAGTGCATCTTGAGACTGATCCTGGCATAGATTTTGTCATGTGGTTCAAAGTTCGATTAGCATTTTAGTATTAGCAACACAGCCAGTGTGGCTCTGAAGAAACAGTATTAGAGTGAGCATTAGAGAAAGCAAGTTGTCATGAGTTTTTCATACTCTCCTACATATTCTGCATGTTTTTGGCAGGTACAATCCCCCTGAAAGTTTTTCATCGCTACAAACTATTCAGTACTTTAATCGGGTAATATGTGTGTGCATGTTTTCTTTGTGTAGAGGCAAAAATGTTTTTTAGTGAAGGAATCCTTGTTTTTTTTTATCTCTTTATTTGTCAAATGATGTCTCATTTTAAAACAGTGTAAGACAGAAATCACAAATTAATTAAGACCATTAGTGAATACTGTAGTCTATTAGCCATGGCCAGTGCAGCATGTTTTTAGTATATCTTTACAGATTTCTATTTAAAATCCCAGACTAGACTCTTCAAGTGGAGATGTTTTTTAAAACCAATGAGCAGCTGTGGTTCACAACCAAATGTCAAAAATGTTGCTATATTTGTAGTATTTTACGATTTTAGTAGTAGTTCTTATGGCAGTCCTGTACTTTTAAATAAAGCCATGTTTAAAAACATCACAGACTTGTAATAAAAGAACAACTAAAGAAGCTGGATATGACCCATGAGTCCAATGTTAAATAAATTCATCTGAATGAATGATCAGGAATAAATGTGTGTTTTTTTTTCATACAGTCCTGAAATAAAACGGTGAGTAACAAGGGAACAGCTTGGTTTGCGTAGAACTCCCTGTCCCTCATTTCCCTTGGCTCCACTGAGTGAATGGAATTTATACAGAAGTTATTCTTAGGTCCTTGAATCCATGTTAATAAGTTTCATTGTCATGATGCTGCCTCTCTTGTTTACTATTTCCACAATGCTTAAAACATCTACATACCTTTGTGTGTGTGTGTAACTCCTGTTGGTTTACTCCCCTTAAAACCAGCACTGAGGATCTCTTCATATGGATTGCCTCAGCTCAGTGTGAGTGTGAGTTTGAGAGTGTGTGTGTGTGTGTGTGTGTGTGTGTGTGTTGATGTCCATCTCTGTCTTGATCTCTTGACGCTGCCTCAGTCTCTTTCCTTTTAGCTTTCACTTCAGTGGCTCCTGTAGAGCTGTAAGTGCACATCAGTGAGATAGGAGGGTGCAGGTGGCCTTCAAATTGATACTGAGGAGAGGTGTGTGTGTGTGTGTGTGTGTGTGTGTGTGTGTACTTGTGCCCTCAATATCAGAAACAAAGTAATCTCAGTCTGTCTTAAAGTAGACTTATTAAAGTCCAAACTGACTCATCTTCTGAACAGATGACTTTCACAAACATTCTTTCAGTCATTATTTTTTTAAACATGCGATTGTTTTGTATTAAACGAATGTTCCAGAGTTTTTCAACCTTCCTTCACTAAGAAAGAACAGATTATATTATATAACACAGCTTCAAATCCTCCTTTTGTTAGAGTAGGTCTAATTCCAGAAGGACAGATTTAGAGCTTTACAGTTTCTTTCTACCGAAGAATTGTTGTGCTCTAGAAAAGTATTTCACATAAACAATATTACAGGTGGCTCTAAAAGCACTCTAAGTGAGCTTTGGGGAACTGGGATTTCTGCTGGTTTTTCAGCACAGAGACATTTTAAAATAATTATTCTCTGCAATAATCCAGGAGATAGAGATTAGGTTAAAAGTTCCCCATGCCCTGTTCCCATGTCTGCCGAATGTTTGTGTGGGAATTTTTTTGTTTGTATTTACTTTTTCTTTTAGATTATGTTCAGTTTAGTTTTAGGAAAAACAATATGATCATGATGACTTACACAGTCAGCTCTATGATGGGTAAACATGTTATTCTGAGAACGTGTATGGTGACCTTGCTGTGTGAAGAAGCACTAAGGCGACAGCCTCCTATCTTGTTTGGTCTATGTTGTTGTGTTATTGTGTTTTCAGAGAACAAAACAGACAAAATACTCTGGAGATGTAGACACCATTGATGATCAGGCCATTATTACATATCACTTTTGTTTGTTTACATCACTTTTTGTGTCCACTTAATACATGTTATATACTTCTACAGCATGGCTGGTCTCCTGACATTTGAAAGATTGACAACATTTATGTTTCTCGCTGTAGTTTGAAGCAGAATACCGGCGATTTGCGCTACAGAGGAACGGCAACGTCAGCTTCCAGGACTTCTACAGGCTGCTGCAGAAAGTGCACCACATTCCAGGTGTTGATGTGCTACTGGGCTACGCTGACGTCCATGGAGACTTGCTTCCCATCAATAATGATGACAACTTCCACAAAGCGCTGTCTTCCGCCAATCCTCTTCTGAGGATTATCATCCAGAGGAAAGGTAAGGAGCTGGGACTGAGGGACTGAGGGAATGCATGGCACAATTTTGCTAGACTCATTTATGTGTTGTGGCTGTTGACCCTGATGATAACACAATCAGGGCCATTTCTGTGAAAGACATTTTTAAGTAAACTTTTGCCATAAAGGATATAATTACCCTTTCCGCAGTGACAGTGACACTAAGTTGTCCTGGTTCTCTGTGAGTTCAGGGATGCAGGAACAGCTTTCCTCCATGTTGTTCAATGGGACAGCATGAGCAGCAGAAGATGTGGTAGCTAGCTTCACGTGTATTGGAGGAAGCACATGCTAATGTGTAAGATAGCTGCTATGTGATGGCAGAGCTAGTGAGTGGAAATTGACAAATATCCCAAATAGAAAAAAACAGGGATAAAAAGTGAGACTGATGGACAAAGTTTAAACTGGTCACATGGAAGGGTTAATGTGAAGGATCAGAGAGGGAACGAGATGGTAAGTTATTCTTTTCCTAAATCAGTCGAACATTAATACTCATCACTGGGTATATCATGCTGTTGTAAGTGCAAATGATGAGGGTGTTGCTTTGGATTGTAAGAGGGATAGGGCTCGGATCGGAGGTAGTTTGTGCCAGTCAGACCCGTCTCAGCCATAAGTTTGGCTCTGGGCCAGATCAAAGGAATGCTGATAGCAACAAGAACATGGGGCTTTCTCTCTCTCTCTCTCTCTCTCTCTCTCTTTTCCCCAGTTTTCCATTACTGCTGAAATCAGTCTGTGTTTCTGATCAAACTTCAATCTGCAGTATAACAGAATCACATTGCTAATGCCCAGCATTCCTCCTCAGCTTAACGTTTCTGGAAAACAAACTTAAAACCCCAATTTTTTTTTGCCCAATTTATTCATCACCAGTTCCCACCCACTGGCCTGTTCTCTCCTATCACATTGCAGCTTCCTCTGAAACACATGAAGCCAAGCCAGTGCATCCTGCTGTGTCACAGGGCAGCTGAATGATCTCAAATGAAAGCAGTGACTGGCTTCTTCAGCATACATCAGCTTACAAATGCCCACGATTAGCCATTTTTGCTCTGATTGGCAGGGGAGACACTAATGCTGGGTGGATTATGTTCTCTTAGGCTTCTGGCCATGAATCGCTGTGGCTTTGCCAGGATTTGAACTTGTGATTACTCAATGATGGGGCGAAAGCTTTTCAGTTAGGGCTATAAAACACTTTATGAATATACGGAAGCACACAGTATACCGTGTCATACCGTATCTTCTATCATAATGAGTCTATAAATATTCTGAGTCTATAAATATTCTTCCCAATAATCTTTATGGGCTTTAAACAAAAAACATGATTTCACAGTGATGCCCTTCAACAGTTTCTGCTGTATATACAGTGCTGTGATGCCTCAGTGGCTCAGTTACTGTGGTGATTATCTCTTTAGTGACTGTGTGGCTGTTTACTATCAGTGAGGGACTTTTAAGAAAACATGGTGCAGTGTGTAGAAGCAAACATAAGTGAGCCTGTCTCTGTCGTCTCAGTCCTCTCATTACATTTCACTGTGTGTTTGACGGACCATGAGCAAGAGAGGCTTTGTTATTTCCAGTGCCTTATTAGACTGTTTATTGGAAGCTGAAGATCAATTGTGTGTGTGTGTGTGAGAGAGAGAGAGAGAGAGAGAGAGAGAGAGATTGAAGGACAATGTGTGGGTCTTACTAACCGTACTGAATGAAAGGTTATCGCTGCTTCAGCATTATGGCCTGGCTCTAAGCAAAACAACACACACACACACACACACACACATATACGCAGGGATGAACTCAACACAACTAGCTGGATTGTCGGAATAAAAGAAAGGAAGGGTGAAACCCAGCAAGGTGTGGTGCTTTGCTTTGGTCTCAGTTGATGATCTCAGTTGTGGGTGGGACAGTTTTGACTCTGTGGGGTACTGAATGCTTTGATGACTGTGCATGCTACTGTCTCCTCACTCATCAGATCTATACTCAGGCGACACTGAAACTGTGCTGGTGGCTTGTGATTACTTGTTATGAAGATGTTTTTGTTTTTTTTTTCCTTTTAGTTTGTCACCTGTCTGTATATGACAGCTCTAGAATAGAAGGGATGCAGACACTTCTATGTTATTATGCAGAAACCTATAATGTAACAGGAATAGAACTCATTATGCATGCATTGAAGGACAGAGGCCTTTTCATTAGCATCCTTGTTTATATTCTAGCACTCAGGGCCCACCTGTTCATGCTGACTCAGAAAAGTACATTTTCAAGTCAAACAGCTCTGTGGATGAAGCGATTAAGCAATTCAATTAAACACCCCCTCATCACATAGTTTGACTGAGTGGTCTAGAACACACACACACACACACACACCTATAAAAATGCATTGTTTTAGCTTATATTATCATTTCTTTTGAAAGTGGTTTGAGTAGTGTAGTGATGGCTCAGTGGGCAGTGGTGGCTCAGTGGGCAGTGGTGGCTCAGTGGGCAGTGGTGGCTCAGTGGGCAGTGGTGGCTCAGTGGGCAGTGATGGCTCAGTGGGCAGTGGTGGCTCAGTGGGCAGTGGTGGCTCAAGCGCTGGGTTGTTGA
>JAOTRN010000036.1:19347279-19359293 GCA_028566695.1 Bagroides melapterus
ATCTATCTATCTATCTATCTATCTATCTATCTATCTATCTATCTATCTATCTATCTATCTATCTATCTATCTAGTTTTACAGAACTGCTGAGATGACATTGTGTTCTTTTTAATAAGGTGTGGCTGTGAATTAATGTATCATGGCCACGTGTTAAGTTTCTAGAGAACAATTTCATGACCACAAAGTAATTACATCATGGCAATTATTGTATTGTTTAATGAGTGAGACACAGAACTCGATTGCAGTCGATCACTGTGGCCACAGGAGCCTGAGCATCAAAATGATTGATAATGTTACACTTTACTTTAACTAGTGGAATGATCCATAACCACATACTGGAGTCAGTGATCTGGCTATTCCATTTGTTTTGAAAAGAAGGGATAATAGTTTTATTCCCTGTACTTACCAAATCATTAATCATTAATCATGTAGTAAGTATGATGTTCCCACAATATATTACGTCGGGAGCTCAGGTTACACCATTTGCGGCCGTAACTTGTGGCCACAACAGACAAATTTGTACTTTATCATTGTTTTAAATTATGTTTTATATTTTATTTTTTAATAATTAAATATCTCCTGTTAAATCTGTGAGTGACAGCTGTGCTTTTAATATGTTATTATTAGAGTTATGGCAGATGATTGAGAACAAAATGCAAAATATTCCAATAGTGTACTTGTTCTCGTCCTTCCTGCTGCCATTTTCGTACGTTTGATGACTACATGTGATGATTTCATTCGGCGTGACGGGCAATAAGCTTAAATTCTCTAACACTGTGTGCTTTTCATGTCAGGTTACACAGTGAAAATGCTTGAATGAAAAAAGACCTGTGAGAAAAGCAAATCTTCTGCTTACAGCAGGAAATGGGGTTGCATAAGCAGAAACCAAGCCTTTGATAAATTAGTAGTAGTGATCTAACCAAGAAAAAACACATTTTAAAAAGGTGAAGGAGTTAGTGGCTAAAGCATGGATACTAAAGTAAGCTTGATAATAAGTGTGTTTTATCTTATCCAATAGCAGCAGGCATGTAGTCTGGTAATGTGCTTGCTCAAACATAAACATTTCACATGCTGTCCTCCTGTTGGTGGCTTTTAGATGAGAGCAGTAGCAGCATGAGATTTCAGTACAGCTCCTAACACCAACAATATCATGAAGAAGTAAAGAAGTCATACTGTGTTAAACTAGATTAACCCTGAGAAGGTTAAAAGGAAATGGGGATAATAAACTTGACCCTGATAAACTTGACACTGCTAAAAATGACACAACACAGAGGAAGGGAGAAAGTACAGGAAAGGGAGAAAAAGAAACATTTAGACCAGAAAGGTGTGGACAGAGAGAGAAAGCGTGGCACAGTACAACATCTGCTGTGCAGGTGTATGTTCTTGGCTAGCTCAGAGTCTTGCTCGCTCTCTCTCTCTCTCTCTCTCTCTCTTCTGTATTTGTGCCATGTTACATGATCAGACCAAGCACCTGGCACATGGTGAGAGCACAAACTTTTATGTTCTACTGCTCTACAACCTTCATCATCCATTTTTCTCTCATCTAACCTGATACCTTGGTGATGGAACATGTTTGCTTCTCTTCCACATTTGCCAATATCTCTGTGTCCTCAGATGCTTCTTCTACAAGCTCCATATTTGCAGTCTCCAGGCCACCGCATTGCCAAAACAATAAGCTAGACGATCAAAGAGCAGAAAGGGTATGTAAGGTGACCGGCCTGCCTGCTGAACAGGTGCATGTATCTGAGCTCGGATCACCATGACAACCGTGCAAATACAAACCACTGTTTAGGTAAAAGCAGGAGAAGGTAGCAGGAGAAATAATTGATATGAAAGAGAAAAAGGGTGAGATGGATGAGACAAGACTGGGAGCCTGGGTTCCTGCCATTAGAATTTTGAAACGTCTCCTGGATAAACTGGTTCAGGCTAAATTTAGATTGGATTTTAGACTGCAAGGCCTGCACACACATCACTGCTCAGTGTGACGCACATTCGTCATCAGCTTCCAGTCTTTTTCTGAATGAGGTCTGGGGAATCTTTAGGGAAATAAGGAAGCACGGTGTGATTATGCCCAGCTCTGTGCAGTTAGAGTCTCCAGGCTCTGTCCATTTCTCCCCCTTTCTCTTCATACCTAAATCCGGACTAGAGCGTGGGCAGTAAATGTGTGAGGACGGTGCAGTGGACGCAGAGTGGAAACAGACGTAGTGTTTCACAATGTGAGGGTGTGGCCTTCACTGTATGCTACAAATGAGAAGAATGCTTGATCTGCTTGGCAGCTGTCCATGTTTAGATTAAGAGGATTATTCATGCTCCTATATGATTACCTGCTGGGAGATGTTTCTGGATCAGTCATGCTCTCTTTACACAATGACAAGTGTGTTTTCATGGTCACAGGGATATCGGTTCAAGTTCAGGACTGTCGCCAGGGGCTATTAATCAACACTACTGTGATCCAAAGGTACACCAGTTGTACCAAAACTCCTTGATTGGAGCAGGACAGAAAGAATGAGAAGTAAGAAAAGAGAAGCTCAACTTTACCTGTTTAACCTCAGCAGAGGAAGAGAAGCTGTCATAGAGGAAGTTGCATGTGCATTGTATTGTTCTAGCTTATCTGTGTGCTCTTTAAAACAACAAAATATCAGGATTGAGGTTTAGTTTTATGAAACAGGAAGTACTGGTGTAAAGTAGCATATAATGAAGGTTCAGGCTTTATTTAGATCTGATCTTAACTAATATAATGAAGAAATATACAAACTTAAGGTAAATTTTCAGAAGGCAGGATGTTGTACGTGTCTCAGCCCCTCATTAGCTTGTGATAATCCCAAACAAAGCCCCACTTGTCCAGTCCCCACAGACTTGTTTATAGACTTTATAGAGTCTCTCTCTCTCTCTCTCTCTCTCTCTCTCTCTCTCTCTCTCTCTCTCTCTCTCTCTCTCTCTTTTTCCCTCTCTCTCTCTCTCTCTCTCTCTCTCTCAGTCTTTTCTAGTCATTATTAATGAACTTATGCAAAGGCATATGTTTTTGGGTGCTGTTGTATATTGGAACATTTCTATTACATGTGAGACTTGGCCAGTAAGACAAGGAGTGTTGAGGGAGAGAGAGGGGAGTCAGTGGCCATATGGCCAAGCATCAGTCTCCAGATGGTCATAACACAGAGTGAGGTCATACACTTGAAGACCAGACCCGTGAAGGAGCGTGCATGTGTATGCCTGGCATACTGTAAAACGCCACGCCCTGACAAAGGTGGCAACCTACAAAACAATTTCTAAGAAAGAAGTATGAAAAGCAGGTCATTAATGTAATTGCTGTATGGCTTAAAAACAAACTGAGATTATAGCACTGTTACTTCCTTCTGCTCTAATACTTTGAATATTTCAATATAGGTTGAGTTTGATGATAATGTCCTTTAAAGAATTTATCTAATTGTGCTTTGGCCTGAGAAAAATCTGAAAACTTAGATTTTTTGAAAAAAATTGATTTTTCTGCTTATAACATTGCACTCCTTTTTTTTTTTTTAAAGAAACACTAAAACTATTTAAGAAATCAAAAATAACCCTGAATTTATATGAACTTTGTTGTAATATTCTTTCCAATTTGTGTGGTTTAAGAAGCAAGCTAAACAAACGTTCAGTCTGCCTAAAGATATCTACAACCTTGCTGCTAGCTAAGTGTGATTTACTTACACTGTGTTTATAATCTGATCTTAGACGTCTTCTGTGCTCCTGCATCATCATCATCATCATCATCACCATTAAAACAGAGAAGAGGACCTAGACTCCCTGTTTGTAAGACGTTTTAATAACCTAATACAAAATATTGGAAATTAAGCCAAAAGTCCAGAAATGACAGAGATGACACAGAGGCTCATGTTTAAATGCCGTGAGTGACTTTTAGCTCAGATGTGCATGATGATGTTAAAATAGATGTAACAGGGATGTATAATTTATTTTTTGTATATAGAAAAAAAAAGATGCACAGAATTTGACAACACACATGGGCATTTCATGTGATCATAAATGTAACGTGATTCACAGCTCGAAGCAGCGAGACTTCGAGACGTACCAACGGCATCGGATGTCTCTATTATAGCCGGCACTAACAGCAGGTTGGTGGAAGCGATCCAGCTGATCTCCACTTCCCTCGCTGTAATTATTAATGTGCTTGATGCTGGACTCCAGGAACACATCAGACCGACAGGGAACTCATGTTTGCAGATCAAGCCAAGGCCAGGTGACAATCAGAAAGCAGGCAGCAGTATAGGATTAACAGTGATTAATAACAGATGATGAAGAATTATTAATGACATTAATGTGGGCTTCCCCAGAGATGAGACTCTCCTAGATGTTGACCAGTCCATTGCCTTGATGTGTCCCATTACAGACAAAATGGCATTCAATATAGAGGTATCAGTGTAATGCAGAAGATAACATCAACTAGCAGAGATGTACAGAGGGTTTGTTTCATTAATGAATGAAGCTATGAACAGCACAATAAAAAGCATGTCATTTGTTTAGAGTTGGAGGAATATAGTACATTAATGAGACTAGACTGCAGATTACAGACACAAACCAGATGAAGTTTGCCTTCAAACACTTCCTGTCAGAGACAAGGAAGGACGTTGTATATATAACAGTCAGAATTATTTTTTCCTTTGATGATGTCTAATATAATCATACATACATACACCGCGTCCTGATTTTCAGAGCATAGTGGCTGACTCAGGGTCATAATTAAATCATGTCAATCCAGTCTTGTCTAGACTCTTGTTCTGAAGGTGAAGTTCAAAGCAGAACAGTAGAACTGTATCAGTTCTACCTGCACAGGGTAGCACGGAGAATGTGGTCTATCACAAGTGACATGCGGTGCAAGGCAGGGAACACCCTGGACAGGGTGCCAACCCATCACAGGGCACAAACACACACACACACACACACTCTCTCACATCCATTCACACTCTAGAGACAATTTAGCCACGGACACATGTTTTTGGACTGGAGGAAGAACCCTGGAGGAAAACCCCTCATGTGGAGCAGACGTAGAAATCAAACCCCTAATTCAAAAGTGTGAAGCAAAGGCGCTGTCCAACAGTTAAAATCTAGTTAATATATTATGACTGCTCTGGCAACTTAATGCTGACAATAACCTGGAAAGAGGTGGCATACAGTAACTACAGAGATGTAACAATCAGTAGAATTTCTACCTCGCATCTTGTTCTGAGCTTGCTTAAGATCTGTGTGAAAGGCCACAATGAAAAACAAGCATTAAAACCTTTATAACTGATTGTCAGTGGTGTCTGACAAGATTCATTTTATAATAAAATGGACCAAAAGGAAGGTTACACTTTTTTGTCAACAGTTGTAAAGCCTCAGTCTTCAAGCTAATGTCACGGTCAGTGCCATCATTCTTGTTGATCATTATAATGACTAACTAGCCCGATATTTCTCTGTAACTATTCTGGGAATGTCATAGAGTGTCTTCAGAGCTGCTGGTTTCTCACAGGAAAAGAAAAATACTGAACCAACCTACTAAGAACGTAACAAATATTTCATTATAAACATATTTTATTTGATCCAGAGTTCAGGTTTCATTTAAGTAGAATAATTTTAGGGAAATATCATCATTAAACTATTCACATGATTGCTAGGACCAAGGCAGAAAGGAGCACACTATATACCGTGACACAAACATGTAGATGTTGAGCTTCCAACAATAAACATATATAAACTAGAGCTGCCCTGTGATCAACTGCTTTCCTGTGCCATGCGCAGTGTTTTGCTGGATAAGCTCCAGATCCACCACCTCACCTCACCTCACTTCAATTCAAAGTCAAATTCTACTGGTCACATACACAATCATACACAGTATGACATGCACCAAGAGCCTCTGATCCTCTGAGTTGTCTATAATTATAAATGAATTGAATAGAGTAGGGTCAAAAAAGGAATGGGTAGTGTGCAGCATATGAGACTGCTACAGTGACTGATGAAATACAGTGATATGGATGTAGAATAACTGGTATGAATAAAGTACACATGTAATTGCAGTTTTTAGTGCAAAAGAAATGTGAAAGTGTACTTAGAAAAAAGTCAATTCAGATAGTAAACTGGGATAAAGCTGTTAATCAAGATGAATGAATCAGCGATTAAAAGCTAGAGCTTTTTTACTTACTTATTGAAGAAATATTAATTTTCTTCATTTCCTTGGCTGACACTGGAACAAGCAAAATAGCAACTATGCTCCCGTTTAATCCAACGGCCTCTTGGTCACCCTGGTATATGACTCTGCAATAACTTTCCACTGTGACACACAGCCTCCAAGTCAATAAAGCTCGGCCACTTGCCATTACACTTATGAGGTGTTAACATTCATCAATAAGCTACCTTATACTAGCATAACATTCTGTTTGGAGGTGGAACCCCTAAGTCAATACAGTACTATATCTATAATAATATACACAACCCATTCACTAGATACTCCAATTCAAGTCTGAGTGTAAAAATACTTTCATCCAGTAGCAAGCTTGGCTATTATGGATTACTATAGCCAAAGAATTCAAGACCAGAATTATAGTTTGGACCTGCCTTCATATCACCAAACATTTTACTAGCACAGGATTTGTGTTTGACTTTATTCCTAAAATGCCAGAGTGTCTCAAAGAAAGGTGAGGGAGTAATCTAATCCTGAGAGCACGGTTCAGAAAGCTCTGCACTGTCTATGCCCTCAGGTTTGGACTGTAGGACTGCAATTCCTTGCCTATATTGTTCTTTTTTTCCCTCAATTCTTGGCATCAGGGATCTTTTGATAATTTCTTATTGCTTAACAATTCAGATGCATCTTTCCTAAGCAACCTTAATCCAGAGTGCTTGTTAATACCTGAGCTGCTCTTCTATTTAGAGATTTTATAGACACAAAGAGCCATAAGAAGTGTGTATGTGTCTGTTCTGGAGTATTACATGTTCTCTGGCACTGGAGTAATTTTATAGAAGGCCCAGTAATGTGGTTAGATTAGTGAATTCGAATAAGCGTCTGAGTGGTTTGGAGGCAGATTGGAATGGAAGCTAACATCATGACTTCTTCTGACCGACTTCCCGCCTGTACGTGTCCTTTTTGGTAGTACTCACACAAGGTCACTGGAGTGGTGAGTTCCTTGATTTGTAATGTCCTGTTATTATGAGATCCAGATGAAGTGATTGATGAGAGCAACAGAGCAGTTGTGGAGAGTATCTGGCTCATTAAGGACACTAGTTAATGCAGCCTGATTTTTTTTGTGTGTGTTTTTTCTTCAGCTCTAAGTACTCTATACCAGGGTTTCTCAAGATTTTTGTAGCAGTGAAACTGTAAAGTGAATTCTGCATACAGGCTCTGTTCAGTATTTTATGAGCAGATGTTTCAGATATATTATAATTGTCTCTATCTATTAGAATTATAGAGCTTCCATATACCCTTTAACTACCTGAACAGAACACAGCAGGTCCGAGACAACATTCTTTGTAGGTGAGCTTGCTTTTGAGTTTTTGATGAAATCATTTCATCAGTCATAAAAGTTTATGATTCCGGCATAGTATCTAAAGTAAAAAATAGTTGCAGACCCCTGGGGTTCCCAGATCCCACTTTGAGCACCGTTGCTCTATGCATCAGCATCTGCTCTCTCAGTGGTACATCACATTACTACCTCAATTAACATAATGTTTACAACAGACAGCGTGTTTGCACCAACACCACACTATCCTCACTTTATACACCATCAATAATGTATAAATGAGCTCATACAGAATGGGGTGACACCTGGATTCTCCCTAGAGTCCCTCAAAGCGGCTCACCTCCCAACATTGTGACCCCCTGTCTGGCTGGACGAGACTCCCTCCTTCCCTCCCTCCAGGCCTGTGCAGCTTTAATAACACACACTGCTCTCTTCACTGCGGGAGTCCACGCTCTCTGTCTAATGGAGGGAGACTGGCAGCCCAAGGCTCTCACTGTGCACTGACAATACAATATAAGTGCAGGCAAGCAAGTCACATGGCAATCTAGCCCAGACAAAAATGTGCTCGTGAAAGCCCAAATCATGTTTGTTTATTTTATTTGTTTAGTTATTTGTAATAATTAGAAATGAACACTTAAATCTGTGGAAATGTGTCTATGTATGAGGACATTAAAATATCCTTCTGTGTCTTTATATGAGAATGGTTTGTGCATGGTGCATTTATTCATTCATTTTTTATATATTATTTAGAAAAACAACATTCCACATTTGGACAAACACAACATTCACGCACCCTGGAGTGCACCAGTTCCATTTTTAGTGTCCTAGTATAGGGACATTATATGTATGTCCATATTCAGACTCAGACTGTCTGTTGTCTCCCTGCACAACGCTCAGCATATATCGATCAGAATGTGTCCCTTGTGTGGGGACATATGTTGCTTCTCGTTAAAGTGAGGGTCAAAGGGCAGACTGTGTCTTGCTTAGTCTGCCCATTACTTTAACCTGTACTTACCAGATTAGATGTGAGTTGCACCCTGCTAATGAATTAGATATGTAATAACCCAGGCCCAGAGCTTTCTATGTTTTATGGTCTGACAGCTTAATTAATCTAAGTACTCATGTGAGGTTTAGAAAGAGCCACCCTTTGTCTAGTGTAGAATATGATTACGATGATTAGTTAAAAATTATGCTGAGCTGTTTCAGTCTGAATCTGTGACTTTGGAGACATTTGTGGGATTAGTGCTCTTCTAGAGTCTTCTAGAGTTGTGCACGTGACTGAAAACAGACAGATTAGAAAGCAGCCGTTTGAAAGCTCCCTCAGATTTATATTTATAGGAGCTGAACCTTCAAAGCATGGATAGATTATACAACAATATAACATTTCCTCTAGTCAGGAATATTTTGGTAACACCACAAAGCTTACATTTCAACTCCAGATGATGATGTTGATTAGTTCTTTAAATGTTTTTTTTTTCACACTTCTGAATCAAAAATGATTTAGTCACACTTCTGAGTGAAGGTGTAAATGTCTTTTATGTTTCCCTCAAAGATTCGGATACAAAACAATGTCACAGTGCAAGACTAAGCTAAATTATTCTGTTATACTGTTATATCTGTCATTACTCTAGAATTATGTTTAGCATTACAAACAAGTCATTTTATTGTCCTGGAGTTCAGGCAACTCTAAACAAACTGACCAAGGATTTGAACTAACTGAGACATATATTGTCGATGCTTTTTCCCCTTTATCCATCGATCCATCTATCCATCTGGCCGCCTTGCCATTTTTAGGATGTATTGTGTTCCTTTGCCCTGGCTGCTCCCTGTAACCTTAGCAGTAGTAATGCTGCATTGCTGTTATTTTCAGATATTTTCTGTGAAAGAAAGTGAATATAATAGAGTTTGCTTAGTCATGATGAACAGATAGAGTCCTTCATATACACAAGCAGCCTAAAGTAATTGTAATTGATGCAGGATCTCGGAATGAACCCCTTCTGTGCCTGACTCGCACTGAGGCTTGGATGAAAGTAATGTTCTCTTTTCATCAGCATAACCAATTTCTTTCTCTTCTTGACCCACAGATGTGGACGAGCCTGTGGTCTTTGGGACAAACTCTCTGCAGAGAAGAAAGAAAGGCCTGGCAGGTCTGCGTCCCACCCAACAGAAGAGCAAAGCGGGTCTGTTGATCGGCTTCCCGCAGGACTTCCGCCAGATCTCTTCTATCATCGATGTGGACATCCTGCCTGAGACACACCGTCGTGTACGCTTACACAAGCATGGCACCCACAAACCTCTGGGCTTCTACATTCGTGATGGTGTGAGCGTTCGTGTCACCTCGCAGGGCGTCGAGAAAGTGCCTGGTGTCTTCATCTCACGTCTGGTTAAAGGCGGCCTGGCCGAGAGCACAGGATTGCTCGGGGTCAACGATGAGATTCTGGAAGTCAACGGCATTGACGTGGCTGGCAAGTCACTGGACCAGGTTACAGACATGATGGTGGCCAACAGTCACAACCTTATTGTGACGGTCAAACCAGCCAATCAACGCAACAATGTGATGCACAGATCGAGCAAAACCTCAGCTGGCAACAACTCTGCCGGTTCAGGAGGATCTGTGCTTTCCCAGGACTCTATCCCTAGTCCTGCCTCACAGACTGTTAGCCAGTACAGTAACAGCAACAGTGTATTGGAAGGAGACAGCGATGAAGATGAATCCGACCTCATAATCGAAAGTGATAACCTGCTTGCATACACGCCACATCATCTTACCAATGGAAATGGCATTGTTTCTTCTTACGGGCAGAGGTCTCTCCCACAGAGTGTCTCATTGCCTAGTACCAGCTCTATGAGCTCGCACAACAGCAGCCCTAATAAGACGAGCAGCAGCCAGGAAAGCATGAGAGAGGACGGCAACTTCATCACATTGTGAAACACCTCATAATATTTAATCCTATAAAACATTTTTATGCACAACTAGTACAAAGTGAAGGCTACATGTTTTATGGTACTGTACCTACTGTCACAAAACATCGAGATGATGTTGATCTCTATAAGAACTCATCCCCAGCTGAAGGGGAATGTGAGCGTAGTGGGAGTTGGTGAGGAGCACACATGGAGTGGACCATCTCCAGACTAAATATGTGCACATCATCCCATGGAAGTGCCTTATGGACTTACGGTCGCATTTTTACTGAATAAATGAATTAAAGATCGTTCATATCATACAGCGTAGATACATTGTGCCACAACTGATGAAGGAGCAGCGATTAGCACACAAACAAATAGTCTGTGGTGTTCACGGTGGTGTTGATGCCTTGATGCCTAGTCCGATCTCCACCCGCACTATAGTATTGGAGGAGTCTGTGTTCTCCATTACACTAACTCTGCAGAAACACTGGAATGTTTATCTGATGCTTCCTGCATGTCAAAATGGCATAGTAGCATTGGTATGATGAAGAATTTAATAATGCACATGTAAAAGTGCTGTTTTTTTTTTTCATGATGTACGTGTTATACATATCTGATTTCTGTGCTTTGGGCTCCAGGACATTTTGTTAGGACACACCATGTCATCTTTATAGTATCACTGATACATATACATTTAGCTGTGTCTTTTTTTTATTTGCTTTTTTCCCTTCTACAGTAGCTAACAGTCTGCCTTTCACCATACAACCTCTTCTTAAACAGGCCTTTGATGGTGTCATTTGGCGTGTATTTTGCTGCTAGATGTGATTCAGCCTTATAAGTCTGTCCTATGTTTGCAAAGTAGACACCAAATGTTGCCTATCGTCTAGCATATTGCAGCAAAAAAGGAAGAGGAACAATACAGTAACCTACACCATGCATGAGGAAATGGCAGAAATCCAGTTCTAATGATGTTTAAAAGATAAGTTCCCTCTCTATCCACTCCTGCTATCAGATTCCATTCATTCAATACTCTCAGTTCTCACATAGCTCTCACTCAGCTGCGTTCATGTTTAATCCGCACCGAAATTCAGCATCTGTCTGATTTCATTTCTCTCAAAATGCACATTGTTTCAGAAGATATCTGTCTCCCCAAGACCTGTCTCACCTCAAGCTGCTTAAAGAGTCCTGAACCCAGGGATAGCTGCTTGACCCCAGACTCAGATGGTTTCATCTGCTTTTGAAGCTGGCTGCCTATAGTCTCCTGCCTGGGGTTGTTATCCACTCTCCCTAGAAATATATCAATAATAGATGTTTTACTCACACTGAGTTGTGCCTCAGATGGAGAGAGGGCGCCTTGACCTCATGTGGACCCAGCTGTCTGCGTGCTGTCTTGTGTGCTCTTTTTTTTTTAAAGGAAATTCCTTTCATGTTTATAAAGGCTAAAATTCAGCCTGACTGGGGAGCTGGTTTGTTCAGTCTTCTGTGTGTGGGGGGGAAAAAAACTCAATTCCAAATGACATGGACCGTAAATGAAAGAGAATGAAGGAGGTGAAGGAGTTGACGGAATGTGGCCAGCAAAAACATAATATTGTATGTTTAAAAGTGTTTAGAAACCTGTGGATAGG
>JAOTRN010000036.1:19416473-19432752 GCA_028566695.1 Bagroides melapterus
GTCAAGCAGGGAACCATACAACTACAATACCCATAAATGATTGTACACGAAGCTCTGATGAAAGTGAGAGAATTGTAGCTCAGTACATATAGTTTAAGAAATTAATAAGTACACATTGATGGCATCTGCAATTCGCTTATTAAATACACGCGCAGGCATCGAAATATATTACTGGAGTTTATTCAGAATCCGTATTCTTACATTTAGTCACAGTTTAGAGCCAACTTTTTCTCTAGACACTCTTTATGTAATAGACTATACTAATCCTTATGTTTGCCAATGACCCACAAACATTAATACAGATTAGCGCATCGCGAAATCCTTGTTGTTGTTGGGTTTTCTAAAATGCTTAATCGCAAACTTGTTTTGAGTGGTTATGTTGTCTATGATATTTTAATTTAATGGCGTCCAAATAACACGCGCCTGTTTTTACGATGTTCACTATAATATTCATAACTATGTTGTATAATATGCTATTGTTAAGTAAGCTGCTCTTATTTTTCCATGTGATTTACACTTTATACAGTGTAGAAAACAAGCTCAGAAAAACAAGTTCATGGATCATGTGTGAAATTTATTAGGTGTCTAAATATCGCCTCAATGAAATTATACGACAAACTAGGAATTCTGATAGTTGATATAACGCTAAAGAAAAATAATAGAATATTATAGGCAATTATGCTTCCTAATAAAAGCCATATGCCAGTACATACGTAATAGGTTTTATTAACAGTAAATCCATTTTTATTTGGCAAGGAAATGGCCTTCTTTCCATTCCTGGCCTCTTCGGGGTCCTCCAATACTATGGCAACCGCTCATAAACAACAACATTGTCGCGACTTATCATAAAGTCGCAACATAAACTACGCAAAATTTTAAAAACTTAAAGGACGATAAGAGAATTCCCATTATTTCATATACAAAAAAATTAATCTACTCATGTCTATAAAGAAGGACGTTCAGTTGCCACCACTCTCAACGTTTGAAAGGCAAGGATAAATATTTTCGAAATTACAGCTTATCTTTATATAAATGCAAACATTTTTGGTTGCAATAGCCAGAAACGAATTCAGTGTATACCAGAAACGGCGTCATATTCGGGAGTTTTCCTATTTTGTTGCCATTGATTCACAAACGATTCGACTCTTTGAACCGGCTCTTTTAGGTGAATGTTGAGAATCGACTTTTATTAGTCAGCTGAGTCAAATGATGTGACTCACTGGAAATTCATCGTCTTTACTAAATCCACAATTCACTGTTATGGGTTAGTGCTGGAAAAGCCCTACCAATTCAACGGTTTGAACAAGCTGTTAAGATTTGTTTATGTGCTATCTCTTCGTAGCAGGCATTCATTAAACAAGGGGACTCAAGGGCATGTGAAGTCTGTGTCTAAAATCCTAAAAGTAAGTTAATTCTTACAATTCTTAACTTAGAATGTACCCTATCATAGCTGTTCTATCTGTTCTGTTTCACAGACCTCAACTTACAGACTTCATTGAGTTCTTGATTTCATTTCCTTCAGGTTACAGATGGATGTAGCTCTGGCTATCTTTCCACCTGGCCTGCCCATGTCAGCTCACAGTTTGTCCAGCAACACAGTCAAAAACACACTTGCTCTGGACCAAACAGAAACCATGGGTAGATCCATAGTTTACATATTCTTCCTATAGACTACATATTTAATACAATCACTGTAATATAACCATTATGTATATAAACCAGAACCTACAGAGCAATAAATAATGTATAATTCATAAACTACATTACTGTATCAACCCACTTTTAACCCACTAGATATTTTTTATGTAAAAGATATCTCTTGACATCCCTCACATTATTAATGCACTGATGGCTCGTACCTCATAATACATACTGTGCCTCAGATACAGTGATGAATTTGGGTGTACTGTAGCTAAGCCACGGTTCCTGGAACAACTGGAGTGTTATCTCAGGAGAGAACTGGGATCTTTAGACCTGCATAGCCCCAAACTCCAGCAGCTTAAACTTCAGGTTTCCACTTTAAATTCAGAGACTATTTCCTGTAATATATAGCAGAATTGTGTTGTTTGTCGGGTGTTAAATGTTTGCTTTATGTCTGCACTTTGAAGGCATACCGAGAAGTTTTTGACTATTTCATTGAAGGATTTCAAACTTACAAGCCATTATTGTCTGCCATCAAAAATGAATATGAGATTACTCTGGGTATGTGCACATTTTCCTCCGAAAATAAAATTAGGCTTGGAGTTGTGGCTAAGTAGAAGTACCTAAAATGACTAAAATGTCATTGTAGTATATCTGCAGCAGCAAATCCAAAAGTTGGAGCCTCTTCGTGCCCAGATGGTGCTGCTATCTGAACAATGTGAGGAGAAGATCCTGGGCCTGAGGGAACAAGAGAGAGCTGAGATCACAGCTTTGAAACTGGAACGCAAACATCTGCAGCAAGTTGTTGTGAGCATGAAGGAACATCAGAGAGCTTTGCAGACCCAGGTTGGACATTTCTTTTGCCTCTAACCTCATGCACCACTGCCCTAAAACTAAACACCATTGACACCAGTGACCTGACTCTTGAACCAGGGATCTCAAATAATTTCTCTTAAAGAAAACAAAACATATGGAAGATGGCAGTACAGCTTGGTTGCCAATGGTTACTGGTTTTTCACACATTATTTTAAAATATGAAGTTAACCTATGACAGGATATCCATCCATTTTCTTTAGTGTTTATCCTACTCAGGGTCCCCAAGAAAATAATCGTTTAAGAGCAGCATAAAATTGAAAACAGTAACAGACCACACTGGAAAAAAATAATAATACTTTAGCAAGTGAAGATATCTTGATTAAAAAAAAATTCTCATGATGAGATATTTATCTAGCTAATATAAAAATCATTAAACTAAATTTCCATTTAAGAATAGTGAAATATTATTGGAATTTGCACAGTGAATTTGCCTGTATTCCTCAGCTTGCCATGATTCATGTAGCACTGGCTCAGTATTATTTGGATGGTGGACTGTTTCTCAGCCCAGCAGTGTCATTGGAGTGAAACTTTCACACCAGCTACACACACACTGTCGTGTAGCTATTCTGACACTGCCTTATCTGTGCTAAGAATGATTCACCACTAAATAATATTTATACCACAGAGTTGTTGAGTTCTCAAATGTGATTGGTAATTGTGCTGTTTAATAAACAAAACTATATATATATATATATAGTCAGTGCGTTACATTTACGGAATTTGGCAGACACCTTTATCCAGAACAACTTACATTTATGTCATTTATACAGCTGAGGGTTTTTGGCTCAGGGATTTGACCTTCCAATCAGTATTCCAACACCTTAACCACTGAGCTAACACATCATCTTGCTTTGTAACAGTAGGCTTTCTGCCACAGGAGAGTCTTCAGGCTTAGAACTTCAATTTCTTTCTAATGTGTGTTTTTTAATCAAGAATCAGAGGTTGATGGTTGACTGTGTTTGTGGCATAAGTGTACATATGTGAAAGCAGGGACTCTCTTTTCTTACAGACATTTTACAAAATGAAATGAAACTAAGCATGGCACATTGTTCATTAATAAGTGCAAAATTGTAATCGTTGGTAAATTGTTGTGATATATACATGGCATTGGTACTGTGTTGGTGATTTCTCATTGATAGACAGGCTAGAGAATGTTTAACAAATTGTGTGTAGCAGAAACTAGTCCAGAGTCAGTAACACCTATAGAACCCTATGTGGAAGATACTTCTAATTTAACTGAATTCTGCTGGAACAAAGCTTGGAGCATGGCAGCACAGTTGCTTTGATGACACAGAAGCCATGTGTAAATATGTAAAAGAAAGGAATTGTTGGAGTATAGATTATTAAATTATATGCAGCCTAACCAGTTTGGTGTTTCCTTTATTAAATATTAAAGAAATAAGTATGAAATGTTGGCATTGCACAGCTCTAATTCTAGAACATTATCTTCTTCTCTTGGGTCCGTCACAGGTTTCATATCTAGAGGCGGACATGGCAAGACAGTATGTGTTGTACAGGGAGGAACGTGACGCCCGCAGACTGCTCACTGACAACATCAGCAGCATGAGCTACAGCCCACGGGAGCCTGCTTACGCACTGGATGGTGACAAACATTGCATTACAGCTCTGAGATTTCAGTGTTTTTAGCCAAATATTGACACACTGATAACAAATGAAAGAAGTACACGATTAACATCAGGATACTTTAACTCTTGGTTTCTCTTTTAGAGGATCCTGTGAATCTAAAACTGGCTTTGGAAGTGTGTAGGGAGGATCTAAACAAGGCCCAGACAGAGCTCAACCACTTGCTGGCAGAATGTGGAGATGTGGTTCCCCGTAGAGACTGGGAGAATCTAGAACGTATGCACCAGGAGAACCTCCTAAAGGTATAAGACAATGTGTCATATGAGTCATGTATTCCATCAAAATGATGACCTTTTTATTCTGATTATATTAAGTTTAAATGAACAGAAAACACATTTACACAATTTTATCTTAGCCCTTCATGCTAATTTACTTTATTCTTCAAAGATTTATACTAGGTATGGCAATATTACAAAAAATAAAATGTTAGAATTAATGATATCATAATTCTTGTTTTTGCACTTTAATATTTTTCTGGAATTTTAAAATGTATTTATCATGGACTGAAAATAATTTAAATATACTGTACAAATAGCACAGATTCGATTACTTACATGTGCCATTACTTACATGTAAAAGTGCAGAATTATGGACTAACCCTGTGTATATACAGTACTTAGAAATATACTGTGAAATGTGTCATACCATCTTGTTTGAACACCAGTTTTCCTTTTTCAGCTGGAGACCCTAGAGTCTGACTTCAACCAGTTGAAGACGGAATATAACACATTGCTAAATTTACATGAGCAGATCAGCGCACAGAGAAACAGCCTTCACAGAAAAGCCTCAACTCCTAGACCACGGTGGGAGCAGTGTGCAGGTATAGAGTTGTTCTATTTCGATCGATAGATTGAATAGATAGATAGATATATAGATAGATAGATAAATAGATAGATAAACTTGATTTATTCCGCACCAACCTTGGTAAACCATGACTTAAACATTTGCTTTGTGCACAGGGGCATTGTCATGCTGGAGCACATTTGGTCTAGTTTGCAGGAAGGAAATCTTAATGTTACAGCATACAAAGACATTCTAAATAATGAGCTTCAAAGTTTGAGGAAATCTCATGGTGTCAGGTGTCCACAAACTTTTGGTATATAGTATAGATGGATAAATAGATAACTGTAAGAGTATTTTTTTAAATTAGAACTTATTAAAGAGACAGTGGACAAATGAAATGATATTGTTGTTGTTTATAAGATATACTTGGTAGCGCTGATCGTTGCTCTGAGCTCTTTGAGGGTCAGTCTAGTCAAAAAAGACTGGAGATCTTGCTGAAGGAGTTGAGCAGCATGGGCTTGGAGCAGAAAGATGTCTTTACTGGACTGGTGAGCAGCCTGTATTATAAACTTACTTCCTGCATCTTATGGCTGGTTGAACTCCATATCATAAACCCTCCCACCTCCCCAGGGTACCTCCTCTGATGTTCCCATCTACTTGCGCTATGAGGGAGAACTGAGGAACCTCAGACTGAAAAAGAGTGACGTCGTTAGAGTTCTAAAGGACATATGGAGAGAGAAAGCATCTGAAGATGAAAAGGTAACATCTATCAATTCAGTGCCTGTGTGTATTAAAATATGATACGTTAATGGAGGTGTCTATGTATGTGTTGGTTATGTACAAACACAGGTAGATGAACGGAGTGATCTAAAGGAGTTTCTGCACCGGTATTTGTTGACGCAGTATGAGGAGAGGGCAGGACAATGGGCTTACAGTCTGCTCGATGGCATCAAGCGTTATGTAGAAGATGACTTCATTGGTCTCTTCCATGACATTCTCCAAGGGAAGGTTGGTGCTTTTATTTGTTTTCACAATTTCAATTGGTGGGTAACAAATTGAACAACAATGGAAATGTTAAAGTAATACTGCTTGAGCGATGACCATATGGTTTAATTGCGTGTTATATGCAATAGGTGGATGAAAGTGTGTACCGTGGACAAACCCATCTACTGTCTCATCTGCTCAAGGTGCTCATACAGAGTGACAGCACTGATAGTGGATTGTTAAGTACACCCCAATTCAGGTGACGTATAAGGAGCACTTGTTTATACTTGCTTTGCTGCGATGCAAATTAGAATTTTTAAATTTCTGAATTTTTCTGTAACCGTGTTCTCAAACCTCTTCAACTGTAATCTGCTGTCTTTAGGACATCAGAATTTGTGCTTTATTCTTTATCAGTTATTATTAATTTCAAGAGAGACAGAGAATGAGAATGGCTTCTAGAGAATGGTTCTTTATAAATGTTCACAGATGGTCCACAACAGTGAATGTAACTTCTCTGTATTTTGTGGAGCTTTTGATTTTGTGTTAATTCCGGTGATCATAAAATTCTGTAGGGTCTGATAAAAAAAACATTTAACAATTAGCAAATTGTTCTAGTGTACGAGCTATGAAACGCATCTTGTCCCTTGGCAGGGGTAACACTGTCACTGATTAAGTTCCTATATCAGATTTTATTCCTTACATAATAAACCAACAGGTGTGTCTTTAATGCTGGCTTTCAGTGCGGCTCTGAGGACTGCTTTCCCTCTGAAAGGAGATCAGGATATAGAGGAACTGGTGCAGGCCGCTCAGTCAGAACTGCAGACTAGCAGAGGAAATATTGCCTACCAGAGACTGTACACAGAGGTGAACATTAAAACATAGAATAAAGGTTTTATTTTTGTTTTTTTTAACAGAAGTATTTCTTTAAGAAGTATTATTTTATTAATACATAGATGCAAATACTTTGCAGTCATTGACTTCCTAAAGTATAGAACACATGGACATCACAAATGTCTTTCCTTGAGATGTTTTACCTGGTCTTTATTGCATCTTAACAATATTGGCTCATTTCCATTGGCATTCATATGCAACTATGGTATAACTCTGACTCCTCCATGATGGCTGAGGATGTATGCTTTGTATAATGAGCCCTTCTTGTATTTCTACATATTCTTCTCTTCTCATCCCCTCATTCTGATACAAGTTGGTTTCATCTTTCTAAAAAAAAATATTGTTACAGAACTGGGAAGACTTTTTTTTTTTTTTTTTTTTTTAGATATTTAGAAATCTAATCTTGTCTTCTGTTCTTGAGGGTTACCATTGGTTTGCATTTTGAGGTAAACCCACTGTATTTACATTCATGAAGGTGTCTCCTGAATGCAGTTGTTGACAGTGATGCACCTACCTCCTTGAGAGTGTTCTTGACTTGGCAATATAGTGCAAAATGTTTGCATATTATACATACTATATTTGCACTCTATTTCATTCTTTCCTATCAACAAATTGTAGATTTGACCACATATAAATATTCTACAATCTCTCTGATAGACCTGGGGTTTTTGTCCAACCTAATGATGACCTCATTCACTTTCTTTGAGACCTCTTGGGACCTCAAATTGAGATTTGCCATGAACAGTTACACTTGGAAACAACTCCAAACCTTTTATCTCCTTAATTTTCATAACAAGAAAACAGGCCACCCCTGGTCATGGAACTGCTTTGTGTCACTGTCCAACTACCCAACTATACTTAAGGGGTAGCGTTAAATGATACGCTGTTTGATTTATTCTGACCACGCAGTATTTGACTGTCTTCAGGACACAGATGGAAAGCAGAGTGATTTTCTGGGTCTGGTAAAAAAACAGGCTATGGAGGAGAGACACCAGTACATCAGCCAGCTAGACGAACAGCTAGGAGGCAAAGGGTGAGAGTCCATCATGCTGTTAATTGATGTTTTTCTTTAATTATTTAAGTGGATAAAGCGTTTACTCAGTACTTAAATATTATTCTTGCAGGGGAGTTGGAGTGGAAGATTTAAGAGCTGTTTTCAACACAATCGATCCTACACTGGACTCTGAGACTCTGTTCTTTTATTTGAGTACTGCATTTCAAACGAAAGAGCTGCACAAGCACACAGAGCTTTTGGACACTGAGGTTGCACTACAGCGCCTCTCTGCAGCTAATGTTAACAGGGCAGGACCCAGACCTCAGTCAGAATAATTCATTTACACATGTTTCACATAATCATAGTAAAACCTAATCAAGGAAATATACTGAATAAAATTCATTTTTAAATCTAATAAGAAGAACATGTTCAAGGTCTACCCTTAAACATTTTGCTTAAAGGTGTATTAGGTAAGATTAGACCTTTTTTCAAGAGTAGATACCTAACAGTGTAGGTCTCTTACTGACATATGAATTCTTCCTGTACATTTGAAACTCTGCCCCATGATCTTCAGTAGCCTATAAAGGGCTATAAAATGACTGCCAGGAAGTGCATTCAAACACAAACAAGGATTCTGGACAAGAATTTCATTTTCCAAATGGATTTTCTCCAAATCAGCTTTATGAGTGGCCTAACACACTTTTGCCAAGGCCATGGTTAAATCCAGCAATTCCTCTCCATGTTCTACACACCTTCCAGGTTAGGAATAAAAGTATAATTATAAGCAATTATAAATTATGAGGAAATAATAACAAAAATGACTTTTGCATTTTTAAAGAAATCTTAGGATATGTTAACTGATCATACTGAAGAAGTGTTTTGTGTCCTTCTAACACCCCCTTGTCTTCACATGAAAACATATTATTCCCTAAGAAGATTATGTTTTACTATTTTATCAGAATTCTGCCAGAATAGATTTTAGTTTAGAAGTAGAAATAGAAATAGTTTGAATCGATTTAATGTTTTCTAGAATTTTAGCAGGGAGTAAACAGAAATAGTGAGGAGTAATGGTAGTGTAGAATTGGTGATCAGTAATCACTGACATGCATAGCCTATTGAAATTAAGCCTAATGAAATTAATAATGATTATGGTAAAATATTATTTAGACGTTTACTTTGCTCAGTGTAGCTGAGTGCTCTTATGTGGTGGGAAATAACATATATACAGTCTGTACAGTTTATACACTCACTGTCTGCTTTATTAGGAACATCTGTATATTCATGCAGTTGCTTAATCAGTCAGTTTTATGGCATCAAACATCAGAATGAGGAAAATGTTAGACCTCTGTGACTTGATTGTGGCATGTTGGTGGTTTGAGCATTTCAGAAACTGCTGGGTGTCGTGAGATTTTCAGAAACAGCACACCCTAGAGTTTACACAAAATAGTGCAAAAGAAAAAATCAAAAACATTGAGTGTATGATAGGTCAGTAGAGGCAACATTTTGTTAATAAAAGACAACAGGAAAAGGGCCAGAGACTGCTAGTGTGAAAACTACAGGAGAGCAGCAGGGGTTGAAATACTCAAACTAGCCCTTCAAGTACCAACAAGCAAGCCAAGTCACAGAGATTACTTTTTTTATGCTGATGTTTGAAGCGAACATTAACTGAAGCTCTTGGCCTGTGTCACGTGGTTAGTTGATTAATTAACTGCATGAATATGCAGGTGTACTGGTGCTTCAATTAAACTGGATTTTGAGTGGATCTTAATAAAATATTGCTTTTTATATATGATGTATGATGTACAATTTACCCCTTAAACTGAAAAATTAATTCCATGGACCCCCTCAGAGATTTCTTTCATGAACATTATTTAAATTTGTACAAGAATATTTTGTCTGTTTTTAGAGCTGTAAGAGATTTCTGTTCCTGAACTTTCCACTGACAGCATGTTAGGTATTACTAAGTTTACAGTATTTAACCCTTGTGCTGTCTTCGCTAACCATGCTAAAAATGCTAAAAAATATTTTAAATGTATATACAATATATCAGATTAACATTATTTTCAATTTTTTTTGCATAAATCATTTAATCAAACTCAATTCTAATCAAAACTACTTAACATTTGAAATTAATCCAGAATTGTAACTTTTTAATTACTAATTAATTTAGTGATTAATTATTTTAGTAAGTTGCATAAAAAACAAACAAAATATAATATAATATAAAATTATTTTAAAATTTTGTAATAATTTTTACCTTTTATCACTGCCCTGGATTTGTCAAATATTACTAACAACATTGGATTTTATGCATTGTTTTTGTGCAGCATCATATTTAATTTTTTTGTTTCCCTCATTTGAATATTGTGGCCCCATTGACTGCCATTATAACCACGTTTTTTCATTGACCTCAAAAACATGCATTCTTACTTGTTTACGGTTTCCTCTTCTGGGAAGAGGTAAAATTTGTAATTTTTTTTTACTGTTAACTAAAATATGATGCCCTCCATTACACACATCTGTGCAAACAAAGACTTATTTTCAGGCTTTTTTACATTGATTTCAATGGAGAATAGTGCATCATGTGCTAAAGGACTACTTGTCAAGAACTTTGCATAGACCCTTAGTGGTCTTGCACAAGTTAAATATCACATTTTCCCTTTTTCCACCCCAAAACCACGAGTTTTAGTTGTGCCCAAACTTAATCTCCCGACATTCAAATGTGAATGTTGACTGCGCATGCGCAAAAGAGCAGGAGGTTCAGCTTCTCCACCGCGCGCTGTAATCGCCATAACTGGACCCGAGGATAGCTACGGTTAGGGCTCGCGGAGGTAAGCTGATAGAATTAAGATATATACCAGTTAATGTGGTGTGAGTTGGTTTATCACGTAAAAAAAAAATATATATAGGTGCTTGTAAAATTAAATTAGAATGCATTATGGCCGTTTATCCTGTTAGAAATGGCGGGTTGGCGTGAGCTAGCTAGCATGTAGGACACGCCTATACTCTGCGAAAGGAGTGTTAACGGGCCGCGCCGGTGCCTAACGATGAAAGTCCGGTAGACAGCTCGAGTGACTCGTGTATTTTTAGAAAGGAACGTGATTTGAGCTCCATGTCCCTATAGAGCAAAAGCCACCAGCTAACCTCGAGCTAACGTTTACAAGTTTCTTTTAGCCTTCACGTTCACTATATTGATGCCTCAGACTCTCGAGGACTTGCTAGTGAGGTTTAGCATGAGCGCAATGAATCAACACTCGTCTAGCTACATGCCTAGCTAACGTGTTTGCTAGCTTAACAGCGTGCTCGTGTCCCAACTTAGTAGAACTGGTTAACGGAGTTGTTGAGTCTATCAGACTCCAGTTTGAAATAAAACTTTAACATATTCATTCAACTCTACCTAGTTTACACCACATAACTGAGTGTAGCCTCATTTTGCTAGTGCTCAAATCTGGGTCATTATTTTGAACCAGCTAACGTTAGCAGGCTAGCACGGGTGTACAGCATGGGAAAGCGAGTGGATTTACCGGACTAAACATTTATCACAGTTTAAATCAGTTAATTCATTGTGTTTGATGGCACTAATTAAGGTAGTTGCTAGGTGTTCGTGGGGTTTGTGCGTTTCATTGTTTAGTTGAAATAGATACTTCTCTCGCCGTCTAATGATGAGGCAGTTTTACATTAGCTACGTGACTAAATTTGAAAGTTGCTTTCAGTCGTATTTAAGAGCCAGATAATCTTGTGGAAAAGATGAAGGTGACCATGTGGCACTCCAATACCATCTAAAAACACAGCCGTGTAATGCCGGAGCAGGGTGTGCATTACTTTACTGTGAAGAAACGGTCAAAACCGCGCATAAAGCCTGAATGTCACCGCCAACCTTCAGATTGGAACAGTGGGAAAATTCCTGCGTTCATTTTTGCTAAATTATCTTGGAGTAACAGCACTTGTGTTAGTCTTACTTTCATGAAAAAAGTTATTTACATTTCTTTTATGTTTACACACACTTGCAAATGGGAAGACACCAAACATGTGTCCAAACCTATCATATTTGTATTAAAGGAATTAATTTTTTGGCTGTGTCAAACCATGGGGCAGAAAGCAAACACACACTTCCTCATAGATGTGTGCAGTCACCCACCAAGTGCTGTTTATAATACACCACAGAACAACGTATTCCTCATATGAGGACTGATTTAGTGTTTCTTATTTGGACACAGTACTGTCACAGCGTTTTGTTTTTTTTTGTTTTGTTTTTTCCCACCATGCTGAGGGCATGGCAGAATTTACTCAGCAGAGGTGCACCCTAAACGGCATTCTTGCACTGTTCTGTCATCTTGTATAAATAGTGAGTTTTGTGTTCACACTGAAAATTCCAGCAATAATTGCACTTTGTGTACTTGACTGATGCACAAACAGAAAAACAAAGTGTCAATTGTTAGACACTTCAAGCATTCTGAATTCATCCACTAGACGATAGAGTATCATTTGAGACACAACTTCAGCCTGCTGATTTTTGAGGTACTGTCAGTGTTTGAGTTCATGCTTTTCTGATGTGCTTCTTTAAAGCTTCACAACAGGTGATATTTGAATTGAGAGTTTCATAATTCTATGTAAATAAGGTATGAGCCAGTAAAGCGACAAACTGCATTGATGTCAGACTAATCCTCTGGTGCATTCTTCAGATACCCACTCAAAACTGTAGTTCATACCTGCGTTTAGTTCACTGTTATTGTTTGTGCACTAAGATGAAAGTCTTTAATCTTATTCTGTTGTATAAAATCTCTTGTTAAATGTGTACAGAGACATTACTGAGAAGAAAAGCTCAATCATTGGTGAGTGCATGTATGTGACTAGCTCAGTTTGCTAGTATTATTGAGTTAGTAAATATAATGCAAATAACCTTTTTCTTTTTACACTTGATTGTGTAATTTTAATTTATTTGGAACTAATATTAAGTTACTGCCCTTTCCCATCAGAACTGAAAGTGCTGGACAGTGCACACCTGCAACTGACAGTCGTAGGGTTTTCTGCATGGCCACGAGAGATAAACAAGTGACTTGCTGCTCTGAGTGCAGATTAATATTTTTATTTGCCTTTCTTTGTGGTGTTAACTCCTTGAGTAAGTCACAAAACCAGGATGAACTCATGAGACTGTATAGATTGTAACAGTGGCTCTTTAGTGAAAGTTTCTTTTTCTCTCATGTAAGCATGAGTAGTTAGAGATTTCTAAAGAAGCACTGTAGACTAACTTAAAGTTCAGTAGAATATATTTCCTGTAGACATGTGTCTTAGGATCGTTAACCCTTTCCTCTTAAACTGAAAGTAATGTGCAGAATAACTAAAACCTTATTGTGTAGTATTAATTTTTTAATAAAATGCAGTGATTGGCAACATCAGGTTGAGGTAGCTTCAGTGAAATTGCTAAGTGTACAATAAATAATTATAAATGGGAATAATGTGGATATGTTAACAGAAATGTGTGTGTGTGGGGGGGGTGTTCAAACAAATCCTAAGTGTCTGACATGCATTCTTGCTGTCATGTAATTGTCTTTTGTACAAAAGTGATATGAGTATTGACTATACTGTAGAGTATTTGCATGGCTGCATGTTGGTGATTCTGAAGATTTATCATCTGTACAAACTAATTAATCCTAATGATGGCTAGATTGTGTCCTCGGCTACTACTTGTATTGTTGCAGGATTCTTTACTGAATGGTGCAACTAATAAATAGTTTAAACTTTGGAGTGTGAAATTAAATACAACACAAATGAAGCCAATGAACTTGACTTTAGCAAAACAACTGAGGCAGTGGCTAGTTGCTGGTCTTTGCAGACCTGATGGCTCAGCCATATAATCTACATGACCAGTCTGATACTGTAATAACACTTACTATAGCAACGAAGACATACTTTGACATAAATCCCATCCTAATAAACATTGTGGTTAAACATTGCACTGTCAGTACTTCAGAGAGCAACACTGCAATAGCAGTCCACAGATCTTTCATGTAAGCAACCCTAATTGATGGCGGAAGAAAAGTAAACCCACACTAATGGTTGTTTAAATCTTAAAATAAAAAGTTCAGAATAATAATATGGGTTACACTTTTAAGCTCTAAATTCATTGACGAATGGACAAGCAACGGAAATTTAAAGCTAAACCCTTTGAGGTTATTATGCCATGTAACAATTTTGAGTTGAACATTACATTTGCTTTGCTTACAATTAATAATGCCTGCGTGACCAGCAAGAAAAACCTCAAAAAACATTATAAGGAACTTCAATTCCAGCCTCTAAACTTCATCAAGCAGCTCTCCAAGATTATTATGCAGATTTGTTCTGTCTCATTGGAACAACAAGAAAATAATTGAGAATTGCAGCTACATGTAAGACTATAGCAACAATAACAAGAGGCCTGACTGAGACTGATGAGAGAAACGACTGGAAATGTTTTTTAAAATAATGATCAGAGCAATCAAATTACAGATGTGCTTGAACGTCTTTCAGCAAGAAGACGTCAAAGATCAAATGTCATAATACATTGTGTTAATTGCTGCTTTTTCTAGCAGTGCCTGTAGCTGGGTGTATCAGGATGGGAGACAAGCCGATCTGGGAACAAATAGGATCCAGCTTTGTTCAACATTACTATCAACTGTTTGACACAGACAGGACTCAGCTTGGATCAATATATGTAAGTATTGCTGCATATAGAAGTTCGCTACCTGAGGGCAGATCACACGACTCGTTTTGTTGGTGATTCTTCACATTTTTTTAGCAGAACTGTCACTCACCTACATTCTGTATTTTACAGAAAGACGTAAACCTAAGACAACCTAAGTTGGTGGTGTGTCGCCATGGTTTTAAAAGTGAACATATGCATTGGAGTGACATGCGGCAACACCATCATGACCATACACAAGAAGAATAAACATCCATCGTACGCGTTGTGCTCTGTGTTTAAAAATTTGCGACTGTTGCAAACTTGACTGGCAAAAATAATTGTATGCTGTCCGATGCAACGTCTCTGATAGCAAAGAGCGTATTCTAGCTAGCACACCACTGTTTCACCATTCACATGATGCTGTGATGTGGAGATGTGAAAGATTTGACAGGCACACAACACAAAAGTAGACTTCTATGTATGAGAAATAACAGAGTGGTAGACTGCACCAGTCAAAATGAAAACACTCAGTTTATAACCCTGTAATTTACAATGAAATGCTCCTCTCTAATGTAGGTGCTGCAGTAATGAGCTCTGAATCTGTAACGTCTGCTTGTTTCAGTATCAGCAAATTGACTCTGACAGACATGCCACATGCACAGCACCCAGTTAATAGCTTTTAGACTGGCTGTTGTTCATGTAGACAATACTCTGACCTTTTGAGAGCAGTAGCCTTCATTTCTCTTCCAGATGTTTGCTTTATTTTCATTCATTTCTCTAGTTTGTTCAACATTATAGTACTACATTTGTCATGGCTACTGCAACAGTTTATCTGATTTATTACAAGGAGCATAATGCATTAATATCGTAGATTTTTTTAAATGTATACAGGCCCTGAAGATAAATTCATAAAAAGAAACACAACTTGAACCATATTGTTTGTAAGAAGAGTTGCAGGTATTTTGCCCAAATAGTTCACTTCTATCTGTTTGATGTCTTTTTTGTGTTCTATTTTCTGTCTGCCTCATAGCTTGTGGCATCTGTCACATTGGTCTATCAGCTCATTTCCCTGACTACGTTCTCTGTTTACAGATTGATGCGTCATGCCTTACATGGGAAGGGCAACAATTCCAGGGAAAAGCAGCGATTGTCGAGAAACTCTCTGTAAGGATTTACTTATTTATTTATACTTCTAAATTTATTATTATTATATTTATACTGGAATACACTTTAATAACATGTAGCCTTTTGCAAGGGTTTAATATGGGTGGTATAAAAGCACAAGGTGGCCTTTTTCATAAAGTTTGGTTATAGGCAAATTGTGCTCCACTCCCTGTTATTTTGTGATGCTCTGTGTATAATTGTAGTTGTAACCAGCTGAAGCTTTGCATGATTGAGGCAGCAGTATTAATTCTGCACTGATATCTCAGCTGCATGTCATATCTCAATAGGAAGAGTGAATTTTGAGTAGATATCAGGTGTCTTCGCATAACTAGCAAATGTTTTTTGTCTCCTCAGAGCCTGCCCTTCACAAAAATAGCCCATAGCATAACAGCACAAGATCACCAGCCCACTCCTGACAGCTGCATATTGAGTATGGTAGTAGGACAACTAAAAGTAAGTATTGAAATGGTTTTGTCTCTCTCTGAATTCTACTTAACTGACAGACACTGGATTTGATTTACTGTTTTTTCTTTCTTTTTTTTTTTTTTTTTTTTTTGTTTGTTTTTGTTTTTTTTTTTGTGCTGATTTGAATTAACCTTGCCATCCACAATAATTTATTTAAACATTTTTGAAAAAATAGT
>JAOTRN010000036.1:19439290-19450077 GCA_028566695.1 Bagroides melapterus
TATATATATTTGCATTCCATTAAATGATAGCAGGAGTTGGAGAAACGAAATTCGGTCATTTCATTTATAAAGCAACGGCAACAAATGGCGTGTAGTGCATAGATTATTTCAATTTCTGACATGTAAAATTGAAATAAAAGCGATCAAACCCATGCATGATGGTACTGTTGTTTTTATAGCTTATAGCGATAGCGTGCGGTTGAATTGTACTGGTGATTTTGTATATGTTCTGTGATTAATTAGAAGTACTATATGTAGAATAAGAATAGTACATAAATATGTTTTAACAGTACATTAGGAGAAAAGCGGTTTAAAAGTGAGAGCATGCATACACCGGTGGGAACTAACAAAACGGCTCTTGGTAGTGGGAAGGAAAAAACGGCGCACTAGCGGAAGTCAACACAGTTGTAAGATTTTCGTAGGGGCGAGCACAAGACAAAACAAGCGGTAATTTGTCACATTGCAACGTTTCGGTCCCTTTCAGACCTTATGGCTTCTAGTTCCAGTATAGATATAGAAGGCGCGACTCAGCACCTCAGAGATATCTTAAAACTGGATCGACCCACTAACTCAACCGGTAAGTTACCGGGAACTGGGCTGGTGTAGCTGGTTAGCTGGCGCTCCAGTTAGCGTTAGCGCTCTAGGCCGCAGTAGTGCGCTGTCGCTATGTGGAGACTTGGATATCCTTTTATTTTGAGTTAAGCTACATAATGATTTGCCGTTCAACGGAGTGAATAAATGTTCTACTCTGCGTCGTATTTGTAATTTAATAAGAGAAGGACAACTAACTGACGTCGGTAGTTAGCCTGCTAGCGCACTAAGCTAACTACTGAACTAGCCACATACGTTTGACTTCCCTGGTTTGTTCATTTGAGCTAATATTCTGAGATTATTGCTCAATATGTTGGCTAACATAATAGACCAACATCCTGGTCTGTTATTTAAGATGACGACGACGGTGATGATGATAATGTTATTTTTTATTACGAGATAATTTCTAAACGCTACTTCTCTCTTAGTGCTCTTGAACTACATGCACACACTCCATCCATTTTCTATCAATCTACCAGTAGCACACCATATCTATCTATCTATCTATCTATCTATCTATCTATCTATCTATCTATGTATGTATCTGTCTGTCTATCTATCTATCTCCTCAATATCAGCACTCTGTCTAACCAATTCTACAACTATTGGCACCCTTTCGAGCAATCGCTCGATCTGTTTAATACTACACATTGTACATCCATCAATCTATCAGTATCACAATCATACACAGTCTCTCCGTATTTTTCTATCTTTCCTGGCTTTCTAAAAATAACCCGCGCTCTCTCTCCATCCATTAAGCTCGGTAGAAACATAAAATAAGTGGAATCACAAAACTGGGATTTAGATACATGAATCGCATACAATCACAGCTTGGAAGTGATATTCCTTGAAGACCCAAAACGTGTATTTTGCACCTTGACTGCACTTATTTTGGAGGTCCCTGTACAAATGATGTTACCTGACGTTACATGCATGTTGATTCCCAGTATATGTGGAATCACAAAACGAAGTAAAATCTACCTGTTGTATATAGCTGCGTGTTTGCTTTATGATTAACAGTATATGAAGATGATGCTTCTGCTGGCCAATAGAAATGACCTAATTTTATTAAATATGCATATATTTATTCAGGCAAATGAGGTTTCATCTAGTTAAATAAATCTGAATATGCAAAACTATAGTCTACTCTACTCTTCTGATTGTTAGGATAAAACATTTCTAAGAGAACGACTTTACAGAATTTTTAAATCAAAGAATATACAACATTCAACATATTCTTTTACATAGTGACAGGACTAATAGAATTTTAGTTTTGACCAAAAAAAAAAAAACACATAATAATTTAGGTCAATGCAAGCGCATAGAACTTGTCTAGACATCTAAGTGCCTATTTTCTTTCCCTGTCTGGCAAATTTATTCCCATCTTTGCACTTCATGTGCTATTTTGTAAACTTCTAGCTGCCAAGTGATCTGTATTAACTGATATGTGTAAGTCTAGCATAGTCTATCCTTTTCCCCCCGTGTTTTCACAGACAACACTGCAGGTGAGAGCCAGCAGAAGACCTCCTGTAATGGAGAGCTAAATGGCCTGCTGGGGACTGACCTTATTGGAGCAGGTGTTCAAAGTGCTGTGATGGATCCAGCAACTCAAAGCTCTGACAGCATGAATATAGCAGATACTCAGACAATGTAAGTATTCATTCTTGCACTTTCATATGCCTTATTCTTGTGTAGTTCAGTGAATTCTTTCACTGCTGTAGTCAAACTGGACTTTGTCAGACTCATTTCACTAGCTGCTGGACACTGTGATGTAATCACAGTTGGAACAACCATAGCAGAAAGCTTACTGAAATACTGCTTAATTTCTAGTTAAAAATAAGCCTCATGCCAAGAAGTGAACCTTAGTATGTAATAGAATAAAAACAAAATAAACCATGCCATCATTTTTTTCAAAGTTTACAGAATTTGAAATTGACTCTTGCTTAGGTCAGTTGACCAGATGGTTACCAAGGCATGTGACATGAGTCTAACAGTAGCCTGCAGCTTTTTTGGGAGGGAAACATTTGTCCATTCAGCTTTACGTTTTCACTCATCTCTCCCTTCTTTGCCATTAGGATGTTTAACTTGTAAAGCTAAGTGAGACTCTTAATATGCATTTGCAGAGGATTAGAATTTTGAGACACATCTACACTTAATACCTTTTGACTAAAATTGTATGCCTCCTGGTGGTCCAGCAGCAGGATCCCACACTGTCATTTCTGTGGCCCGGGTTGGATCCATGGGCAGGGAGCTTATCCAACCACTGAAGAGCTAACTCTCAGTGCTGGTCCCAAGCCTGGATAAAATGGAAGGGTTGCATCAGGAAGGGCATCCGGTGTAAAACCTGCACCAAATCATGTCATGTTATCTGCAGTGGGGACCCTGAACAGGGAGCACCCTAAAGAATAACAACAACATTTTGACCAAAATTGTGATTCTGGAGCTGTGTGTTACATGTTGTCCTCTGAAAAGTGTGTGTTTGTGTGTGTGTGAGACAGACAGACACAGACAGACAGACACAGACAGACAGACCTGAGTTGATGCCTGTTAATTTTGAATGCATTTGTCTGATTTTCTCTGTAGTTCTCTGACTGGAGACGATGGCTCTACCTGTATTCCTATCACAGCAAGCAATGTAGTAATTGTCGCCAGTCGAGACTCATCTATTGACAGTAAAGCTCGTGGGAGTAATAAGGTAAGTTTGTTGTTACATGTTGCATTAGATTACGTACACTACAGTATAGTTATGTAGTAGAGTATTTATCCAGATGTGTTTCTTTCGCAGGTTAAAATCCAGCCAGTGGCAAAATATGACTGGGAGCACAAGTACTACTATGGCAACCTAATAGCAGTGTCGAATGCATACTTGGCATATGCCATTAGAGGTAAGTGTGCCCAAATTTTGAATCTGAGATTTTCTTTGGTCCTTGAATAGATGTTGATTGAAGGGACTTTTGAATTGAGCTTTGATTATTTTTGTATCAGCCCTTTGTGGTTAAAGGCTGGGACTGAGGGAACAAATGTAAAAACCTTTTTTGATTTTCTAGTTTTTTTGTAAGGATTTTTTTTGACAGCAAAAATAATAACTTGTTCTACAGAGATGATTTGGAAAGCTAATGGATTCACCTTGAGTGCACTCTCAAGAGACTGTGTTCAGATGCACATATGAGACTCCTTTGTTTTTGTTCGCTGTATAAATAACAGTGAAGTATAAGGTTGTTGCCACAGACTCCGGTGGTGTATTTGTTAACATAGTGACACAGCCGAACAATAACAATGATTTGGCAGGTTAAAACCGATAATAATGAGACACTAACTTCAAATACATCCAAGTTATAAGCTTTTCACTCACTACAAACACACCTTATAAAATGTAAAAATGATTACAAAATATAAAAATTCATTTTGCACCATACTGTGTGCATTGGAATGGGCTTCACAGTCACTTGATATTAATCCAACTGAGCTGCTAGCAAATGTTTGAGAGTCTGCTCAGCTCTACAAACCTGTATGACAATATTCCTGATATTCCGGATCTCTCTGCGCAACCCACTTATTCCCCAGAAAGTCTGGTGCAGTGGCACAGGGCTTCCAGATGACAGGTAGTGTATGATGGATTTGAAGAAGAACAAATCTCTCAAGTAATTCTCCAAAATGGAGAAATGAGACGGCAAGAAATCAATAAAAACTGTCAAACTGCTTGAATCATCAGTCTGCTTTAGGTAAAGAGTCAGCTTGATAAAACTTTGTCACTTAAAGAGCATTATGCATTAACCTGAACTGCATAGAGAGCCGTAATAAATACTGCTATTACATGCCTTCATCATGTATAACAGTATCATGAAATGACAACCTGTCACACATCTTATCTTGTTACTTTGTGCTTGATATGTTATTTTATTGGCACGTTTATATTCAACACTTCTGCTTTAATACCACAATTCTGTTTAGTTTAAAAGTTATTATATTTATATCATTAATTTGGTATAATTACTAGTAATATATATTAAGAATAAATTGTTCATAAAATAATATAATCTTTCCACTTAAACATCTTTGATCAGCCAAGTCATTTCTAATATTTGTCATTGACTTGTGTTGTTTTGCAATCAGTAAGGTGATTATAAGTTGACCTTAACTCGTTTGATCCTAGGTGCCAGTAATCAGTATATGATCCGGGTCCTGCGATTGGGCTCGACGGAGCGCACACTGCTTAAGGGTTTCACCGGAGCTGTCACAGACCTGGCCTTCGCCCATCTTGACTCCACTCTTCTGGGTTGCGTGGATGAAGCCGGCAACATGTTCATCTGGCAGCTCACCAGCCAGAATGGCAAAATCCAGTATCTTGCTCTAGCAGCAGCAGTTTTTTCGAATAGTTGCAGACTAGACTAGATAAACTAGATGCAGTAGATAAAAGTCTTTGACTCTGCCATTAATACCTTTTATAAAAGTCATAGAAGCAGAGCCCACTTAAGTCACAAATTATATCTAGTGTACAGCAGTAAGTGTGTGTGTGTGTGTGTGTTTGTCAACAAAGAGCCTATTACTGTCCTGTTGCCCCTTAACCATGTCTCTTAGAGATGAAGTGATTGTGCACATCCGGAGACCTGATGACACACCGCTGAACTCAAGCCGTAGACTCATCTGGTGCCCCTTCATTCCAGAGGACAATGAGGAGAACCCAGAGGACTGCTGCCAAACAATAGCATTGCTGCATGAAGACAGGGTGGGCATCACAACCACGTATTAATTTGAACCGAAAATTCAGGTTTTCTATTGTGCCTCTGCCTCTTGATTAAGTGTCTTGTGCTGTATGATAGGCTGAGGTTTGGGACCTTGACATCCTACGATCTAGCAACAGCACATGGCCTGTGGATGCTACAGAGATTAAAGAAGGCTTCATCGCCATTAAAGGACACACAGCGGTAAGCCGTAATCCTCTCTTTTACTGTTCTGCTTCTCTCATAGATCATCTACCTGATGCTAGAATTACACAATACACACATACACCAGATCTGCCAGTTATCACACAATTGTCTAACTGCATAAACAGGCAGTTCTAAACATTGCAAATAGAAATATAATTTTTACATTTTTTTTATTTAGAAATGCCTGTTTATGTTCACTGTTACTTTGATGATTCTAAAATTTTGTAATTAAATGTGTGAATAAATTTCCAAATTGTGACAGGTCTACTTGTATGTGTGACTTGTTAGGTGTTTAACTTAACACTGCAAGACACAGTGATTTTACTGACAAATGAATTAAATGAACGATTACTGAATTTGCATTTTTACTTAATTTGATGGTGCATCAAAGGAGATGAATGTTTGATTACAGAAAAATGAGTCAAGTAGGGCTGACAGTGTCTGTACTGGAGCCAGTAACCTAGGCTTTTATCTAAATGTTCATGCTGGTATTTATTGATATTTTTGAAGTTTGAGATGACCGTGATATGGATTCAGCCAGGCTACTGGGTAAAATCGCAGCAGGGCTCAGAGCTCATGCAGTCGAGCATGAAGGGCTAATCCATAGACATAATCCAAAAACAAACAGAGTAGAACCCTCCTTGAAACCTTTTTCATTTTGGGTCAAAATGGTTAAAAACCAGACAGACCTTAAAGATGAGTATCATTACAAATACCAGCCTTCTTATTGAAACATATTTTTATTCGTATTCTTCTAATGTGTACTTGCGTCAAGGACCAAACAATTTTCTTCATTTTTAAATTACTTACGTGATGTCCATAACAGCTCAGATAAAATATATTGAGGAATAGAGTTGAAATGAGGGACACAGTGACAGCTCATCAGTCAGCTGTTTTGTCTGGGATTTTTTAAATCATTTTCTTCATTTTGTGATGAATGCTTTAGACCTGTACAAAGACAGATGGAAATGTGTAATGATTAATAGTGAATAAGATTTTTGATTTGATATAGAGACATGCCATTAATTAAGCAGTAATAATTTCCTTTCTTGCAGGTAACAGGAAACCTAGTGTCCCTGAAATCTAAACTAGTGTTTCAGAGATCTTTGTGCCCCACAATGTTTTTTTCTGTCATCATATTAGTCACCATAACACATAGATCTCAGCTTAACCCTTGTGCTTTCTTCACTAACCATGCTAAAAATGCTAACCATGCTAAAAAATTTTTTAAATGTATATAAAAAAATCAGATTATTTAATATTTCAAAACTACTAAACAACTGTAAAAAAAAAAAAAAAAATCCAGAATTTTAACTTTTTAATTACTAATTAATTTAGTGATGTCATTAATTTGCAAAATGACTTATAATATTTTTATATTTTGTAATCATTTTTACATTTTATCACAGCCTTGACTGCCATTCTAACCACATTTTTTCATTGCACGGCCATGACATGAAAAAACATGCATTCTTGCTTGTTTATGGTTTAAGGGAAGAGGTCAAATCTGTAATTTTTACAAATGCGTTTGAGCGCACGTGTGTCTGTGGTTATGTTCATTGTGCTGGAAAGTGCAAGAGCGTGGCCCAGTGCACCACTATATGTGGCCAGGTCAAATTGACCCTGGAAGACCACAGATGCTATAAAATTTATTTATAAACATGTAATTCAAAAAATAGTAATAATTATTATAATAATATTTTTGTTTGCAAAGAGTATAGCCAGAGTCTTTGCCATTTTCAGGCAAATTTATGGAAGAAACCTCAAGTTATGACAAAATCAATCTTTAAATTGGGTCAAATGGACCCGAAGACAATAAGAGGGTAAAACACATGGTGTCGTTTAACAGTCCTAGGAAGTTAAGTACAGGTATGGGTGAAGCACCTGTGACACATCCTCTACAGTTAAGAGTCCTGTTAAAGGCTCTTGTTAAGGTCTTCACTCTTTGCTGTGTTTAGCTACTTCAGTAAGCTACAGTAAGTTTGTGTAGCTCCAGCAGGGGGCGTGCTGTACCTGCTGTTTAAACCATTCAGGCACTCTAACATTTCTGTCACTCTGATTTCCTGTTTCAAAAGGATGTACTATATATCAACACACACATTCAAAATGCTGCCCTCAAGCCATTTCATGGGGACTTTAACCTACAAAGTCAGAAGAATGATTTTAGGCATGTGTTTTTTGTCCAGCGTATCAGCGAGGGAGCTCTGTCTCCAGACGGCACCGTTCTCGCCACAGCCAGTCATGATGGTTATGTCAAATTCTGGCAGATTTACATTGAAGGACAGGACCAACCAAGGTATACATGTTCTATCTCGGGTATTTCAGAGGGTTATTTTGATAGAAATGTTGTTTTAATTAGTTTGTTGTGGTAGTAGTTGTGTTCTCAATCTTCAAATCAGGAGTAGCTTTATGTATTCTCTATGTAGTTTTCTCATGCTGTTTTTGTAAGTATAGTTTTTGGTACAGTGTTTTTTTGTTTTTTTTTCCAAATTCCATGCTGTACGTCCTATGATTCATTCACTGCTTTTGATGTACAGATGTCTACATGAGTGGCAGCCACATAACGGAAGGCCTCTCTCCTGCCTCCTCTTCTGTGACAACCATAAGAAGCAGGACCCAGAGTGAGTGACCGTGCAGTCCTTACACAAGAAAGACTTGCAAATCCTGAGTAAATTCTGAGAATTATTATGTTCCTGGTGGAATGTTGAAGCAGGGATTATGATTGTGATTAACAGTCACATATCCTCATTGTGTTTTTGCTGTTTCAAACCTTTTCTCTTTTGTGCTCTGTAGAGTTCCTTTCTGGAGATTCTTAATCACAGGAGCAGATCAGAACCAGGAACTGAAGATGTGGTGCACAGTATCATGGACCTGTCTACAGACTATTAAGTGGGTTCTTTTCCTGTAACCCAAATGTTTTAACGTAATAAATTCATATTCTGTATCATAAACCATTTGAAAGTGCTGGTCCCATTGCAGTACAAATCTTTTGCATTTTTCTACCAGTGAATTACCTAATATGCTTAAAATCATTTCTTATAAACCAAATATTTTGTGCACAAACACTATGGGAATCCAAATTGATGTTAATGAATATTCTCCCCAACTCCATTATTATGTTTTACCTTGCAGGTTTAGCCCTGACCCAGTTAACTTGAGTGTTCTGCCCAGTCTGAAAGCCAGCCTGGACCTATCTGCTGAGTGCCTTATTCTAACAGATGTGCAGAGGAAGGTCTGACCTTGTCCTTTTTCGTTATTCACACACTTCTGCAAAAACATTCGTTTTAACATGGCAGCTGATAAACAGGCTGAAATAAAAAGAGAATAAAGCAAAATATAACGTACATTAAAAAAAAAGTATGTACTATATGCATTTGTGAAATAATAACAGCTCTCATTATAACTGGCAGGTTTAGATTTGTTGTTAGAGTGTTTGAATAGCAGACAGTTGTTTTGATTCTATTAAAGGTTAGATTAGATTTAGGTGAGAATAAGCTGGGACCTTTCATATCAGCCCTCTGACTGTTGTGCAGGTTCTGTATGTGATGGAGCTCCTTCAAGATCAAGAAAAGGGCCATGCAAACTTTATGGCTGTCTCAGAGTTCTTACTCACACATCCTGTCCTGAGCTTTGGTGTCCAGGATGTCAGTCATGCTCGCCTGCGCCACACTGAAGTCCTCCCTCCGGACGAGGAGAGCGAAAGCATGACCACAGGTTAGCTCCCTCTTATTAAGCAGACTATATTTATTAACATTTATAGAAGCTTTTTTGGTTGAAGTGCTATTTTGCTAATATATTTTTGTTCCACACAGAGGGAAGTCAGGGACCTCTGGAGTCAAAATCAGGAATCCAGATCAAGCTTTACTGTGTGCATACAAAGTAAGCTGATTAGATTAACTATTATTTTAGCTGTAGGCTTTTGCATTCTGCTCAATATTTATTGGATTGTACAGCCCAGAGCATTGGCATGTGTTCATGGATATTAATTACATACTGAGTTGTTATGAAACGTTCACTGCATTTTGGCTGGTTTCCATTCTACAGGTCCCTTCAGGATGTGCAGATCTGGTTCCAACCCAATCAGGGTGCTGCTGCTTCCTCCCTGTTTTTGCCTACATGTTCTGGCTCCCAGGATGGCTTTGGTATGACTGCAGATTAATGGACATACTATTACTTCTCCCCTGGATCTAACCCCTAATCTCACCCCTAATACCTGAGTGGAGCTCCGTTGCATGATTTTCTGCTCTGCATATGTGTGGTTGTGTAAATCTGGTTGGCTACTATATGCCTGAGGTATACGCTCTTATTTCTGTGTTTATGTGCTCCAGGCTTTGCAGACCCTTTGACTGATTTGAGCATGGAGGTCTTGAGCTCAGATAAGGAATCTGGTGCAAGTGGCTCACAGAACGACCTGTGTAAGATCCCCTCTCTCCCGGCTCCAGCTGACTTCTTGAGCCCCTCTGCCTCGACTATGCCCAAGCTCATGACCCCGGATGCCTTCATGACACCTAGTGCATCTGTGAGCTTCTTGTTCACTAGCCATAGACTTTTTATTGTGCCATAGCCTAACCAAACTTTTTTTATATGGAACATTTGTGTTGATCAGACTAATAATAATCATTTCATTGGTCTGTGCTGTATGTGTTCCTCTTCAGGTACCAGCCTCCCCTGGCAGCAGTGCTAGCAGTTTGACTATAGTAACAGCCATGAGCAGCTCTGACAGCGGTCCAAGGTTAGTTCCCAGGTGTACAGTCACAAAGGTGGCATCTACAATTTAATCTGTTTAGGAAATGCTTTAAACAGTGTTAATTCAGTTTACTTCATATGCAGATTTTATATATGTTTTTATTTACACAAGGCACCATGGATATCAAATAAAATGCTGCTCAACCTGAAAACCACATATCACTTGTAAGGTTCTACCACCCTTGAGAGCACAAACAATCTGATTTGGCAATTTTATAAACCAGCCAGAAACTGTAGGTTTGTGTTTATTTCAAGCACTGTTTTAAAATTTGCAAATATAATTCATGGATTAAGATAAATGTTAAAGTTTACATTTCTGTGTGATTATATTTAAATGTAGAATAAAATATTCACATGTGCTGTAGCCCACGTGTGTTAGCAAGTTTTCAAACCAAATTTGAATAATGTCAGGTTGCTAGTTAGCTACCGTACTTAGCTATTTTGATTTCTTGCTAATCATTTTAACAAGTTATATGTACAGTACTGTGCAAAAGTCTTAGGCACCATATTATCTGTAGTACA
>JAOTRN010000036.1:19461336-19473271 GCA_028566695.1 Bagroides melapterus
GTGCAGAGGGAGAACACCCGGGCTCACTCTAGTCGTAGCCTAATGTTCCACTCACACACTGCCAGGTCCCTTTATTGCTCTTAAAAGCCTGTGATAGCTAAGGCCACCTCTGAGTTTTACTCACAAATGCTGCTGTGTGATATTGTCCATATGGTCATAGGCATTACATTGTGTAACATTTTCTAGCATGTACGCATCTGTGTTATCGAGGGCAGTTGGGCAATCTCAACAGACATACAGTAGGGTCCATATAGGACAACAATAGTGAAAATGCTTCTGTTAGGCATTCTCTTCTATTTAATATTCATTACAAATGATAACATTACAAGCTTTGATATATTTAAGGTTTCAGAGTTTCTTAGTATTTAGTACATAAAGCTCTTTTTGCTTTGATGACGGTGGGCATTTGATCTGGTGTGTGACGCCACAAGTTTGCACCATCAAGTGCATTCAAGTAACTTTGGTCAGAGTAAGATAGATGTGTATCTTCTCTTAACTTAACAAAAATATAGTGAGGTGTTTTAACTTCTGGAAAAATGGCACGATAACTGAAATGGCTGCAGTGATAAATTATGTTTAATTTCAAATGTAGATCCATTGATTCCATCTTGTTTTCTTACTGGCATGCTGTCTTGGAAACTTTGAGCTACTTAATAATCTGAGTTTCCCACTTGTAATTACGATTTTGTGGTGCTGTTCATGTGTATGGAATACATTCTTTGTGACATGACTCGAATGCACTGTTAGACCTTTGGAGCCTAATGTACATGTTCAGGAGCCAATGTGGACTGGAATTCGGAGAGTGTGAGACTTGACTATTATAGAGGAAGAGGAGGAAACCCGTTTTAGTATTTCTTACACTGAGGATGACATCCTATAGAGTTGTATCTTACAGACATCACCACAAACATTTGGCCCTGCAGTGTATAAAGCACTTCTTTCTATGTCCTCAATTTTGCTGGGAAGCTAGTGATTGACAGTCAGTTTATTTATTCTTAGGGAATTTGTATCCTGCGTGTGTTTGTATATTTGAATCTATACATTTATCTGGGTTGTCTAGATCTAGATTTATCAAATTTATTTGGCAGAACAAAATGCCCAAATTACATAATACATTGTAACACAAAACACACATAAATATACAGTGCCCTCCACAATTATTGGCACCCCTGTTTAAGATGTGTTAAAAGCGGTCAAATGATTCAATTTTTTTGCAGAAGCATAATCTCTAACAGAATAATTGTGAAAAATATAACCTTTAACACAAATTAATAATAATTTTAAAAAGTCCATGACTTAAAAAAAATATATATATATATATATTTTTTTTTATAAAATCACCTATTCCACAATTATTGGCACCCCTAACAATTCCTCTGAAAAATTTAATTGATATTTTCTTTTTATATTTTTCTGTAGTTGTTAAAGTTGGTCAGGGTATCTACGAACTTTTAATTAGTAATTCATGACTTCCTGTTTCCCTGGGGTATAAATATGACATGACACAAAGGTTTAATTCTCTTACCCACTTGTCAACATGGCAAAGACAAGAGAACACTCCATTCAAGTAAGGCAGATGTGTGTCGACCTTCATAAGTAAGGCAATGGCTACAAGAAAATAGCCACTCGCCTTAACTTGCTCGTATCTTCAGTCAGAGGAATCATTAAGAAGTTTAAAACAACTGAAACAGTGACAGACAAGGCTAGAAGAGGTCCCAAGTTTATCTTGCCACAACGCACAGTGAGGAGGATGGAAAGAGAAGTAAAAAAATTTCCTAAGCTCACTGTCACAGAATTGCATCAAAGAGTGGGTTGTACAAAAGGGGTTGTACAAAGTATTAACATCAGGGGTGCCAATAATCGTGAGACACATGATTTCAAGTTTCTTATTTTTTTATTTTTTTATTTTTTTTTTTTTTTTTGGGGTCCACCAAAATAATGTGCTTAAATGAAAGGTTGGATTTTTCTCTTTTTTTGCATTTGGGTTCTATGTTATTTAAAAAAAGGGGAATTTTTAGTTCACAACCACATCTTAAACAGGGGTGCCAATAATTGTGGAGGGCACTGTATGTCCAGCACAAGCCCCAGATTTGAATCTTTTGTCTCTGCCCCAAGATACACAACGTTTACTTCTGCAGGTAGCATTTATACTACAGGTTATTTGATTACATCACCTAATAAATCAGAGGGGGCTGAAGAGAACCACCAAACATCATTTCTCTAACAGGAGGGGCTAAAAGCTTTTAAGCCTGAACATTGCTTTTGAGTACACAGCAGCCGGGATTTTTACTGGAGCAGGTCGTTCAGATGCAGTGAGAGCAATCTGATACAGAGCATCTGAGCTTGGCCATCTGGAAAAGGGCAGGCCATTCAACACTGGGAGCACCTGGCATTTCTAAAATTGTTGCTTTAATGTTAATTAGCGCTTGTAAGGTAATTCGTATGACTTCTAAATAGCATGCAGTGAAAGGGTGGAGCCAATGTAGCAGCCGCGTTTAGCTTTTAAGGCAGATGGGGATTTTTTTTTTTTCCCCCATCAGACAGCTGGCATTTTACTAATCCATCAGCGGGTTTTATCAAACCGTGCCTGTTTGGTGAGAGGGGGAAAAATAAGTTTAGTCTCGTATTGGATTTTACAAAGCAGAAAGAATTATCTCTTCGTCCAACATTCAGTCTGCTAAGTGTGTGTATGTGTGAGAATGAGGCCATATCAAAGATCACTGTTTCTCTAATTCAATATTAATTGCTGGAGTGCCTTCACAGGGCGCCTCTAGTGTAATGCGATTAGGCTTCAAAGCAAACCAATACCGATCTGAAAAGCAGAGATTAAAGAGGAAAATAACATGTAAATCATCGTATAGCAGTATATACACCAGTATACTTTGAATTTCAATTATTGTAGCTGGGTTTAAGTTTACCTACAGAAGTAAATGTGCATTTAAAGACAAGCTGAAATCAAAAGTGACCCTTTCTTCCCTCTTATTTGTATTTTGTCCCTGTTCATGTTGTTGATGGTCAGTAAAATCATTAGTAATCTAAAAGGCTAAACTCTTCTGTAATCTTCTATCAACTTCATTGTATGTAATGGCTTTTGTCACTGGAGTGAAAAATAGAAGTGTTAAGCTTCAGTTCGTGTTGTGTTTCACAGCATGGAAAGGTGTGTGTTGATATCGTGTTGAGGAATTAGATGGGAATATAAGAACATCTGACAGTTTTGACTTTGTGTGGAAAATTGTTAATTTCACCAAAACATGAAATAACTATAAAGAGCAAGAAGGATTTCTTTTGCTTACTGTGGCTAAGGAGCATTAATAAGATTATTAAGGATCTCAAAAATAGTGGGATGTATGTGACGTTCTTTGTGATATAACTGTGCTTCTTCCTCCTCTTTCTGTGTGTGTGTGTGTGTGTGTGTGTGTGTGTAGCTATCTGGAGGATGCAGTGATGAACCTAGATCATGGTGACCCAGTCACCAGGGACCACATGAGTGCCGTGCTGTCACAAGTGCGTCAGAAGCTGTTCCAGTTCCTGCAGCAGGACCCTCACAGCTCCCTGAGCAAGCGTGCCCGCCGCCTCCTGATGATGCTGCAGGGTCTTGTTAACCACTAGCACACTCCCTCTCTGTTCTCCACTCGCCCATCTGCAGTCTTATCGACTTTCATGCGCTCCTACCCTGCCTGCCCCCAACACCCCCCCCTTCCTGTACAGCTCACTATGCTTTGCTCAGTAGCACAAATGATCCTCAGCGGGTTGCGTGATGGGAGATGTAGTCCAGACCAGAGACACTGTAATTTGCTTTATAACAGCACTACATTTCCTATCAAGCCCTCTGAGATACAGTAGATAGAGTAGGTGACATTCTTGAGCCAATTTTTGCAGTTTGGTCTTTTATTGTTTCTAGTAATAAGGAAATATATTGGACTGTTTCATGCTGAGACAAAAGAATTTTTTTTGTTGTTGTGCTATCATTCTTGCAACGTGACACTCTGCCCCTGATGTTCTGTTAAAGAACCTGTCATGTCAAAAACAGTAAATAATGTTTTCAGAAGCTGCTCCATCTGAATATACCCTGCATTGAACTGCTGAACTCATAACTCATGCATCTGATTAGTCTAAAAAGGGTTTGGGAACGTTAACATCCATAACATTAAAGGACTTTATATGCCGAAAAGGAGTGCTTAGATTGGTTTATGCAGAAGCTCTCCGTTGTTGCACCGAGAGTTGTTTGACTTTATAAAAGTGTAGTGCTCATGTTCTGTCTCCAGGGGGCAGGAATTTATATGGCGTCCATCTGCCTTTATATCTGTCTGTTTATTTTCTCATCTGTTTTTTTTTTCTCCCAAGCCCTGTTGAGAAGCACTGTTTCCCTTGCTCAGATTTAGTTCTGCCCATTTTTGCTTGGATGTTGGGCAAACTGGCTGAAACCAGAAGCTTGGGTTAGTTCTCCTCTGTTTGAAACAAAACAAAAAAAAACTGAAAAAAAACCAAAACAAATATGCCAGTGTGACATTACACAGGAATCTATTTGGTCATTTTCTCATTAGAGCAAGGAGAGAAATTTACAGAAAGTGCCTTATTAGACAAGGGTAGTCTGCTTCTGGATCCCCACCAGATGAGACCTATAGCTTTGTGTATGAGCTCAATGTCCACTCCTTAAACCTTCATCCTTTATTTTGCTATTGGGGATGGATAGAAATGCATCTGGGCAGCCAGATGGTTTATCAAATTATTTTGTTTAAAGTACTCCGAAAAGATTTGATCTGAAAACTTTTATGTGACTGATGTGCAAAAGAAACATCTAATTAGATGTAATTGTTGGGGCACATTTCTGACCACACAGCAGACTGTAGACTTTTCATTTTTATTTTTTTTTGTTTTTGTTTTGTATGGGTTTTTTTTTTTTTTTTAATTACACCATTCAGGCCCCTCATTAGTGTTACTTGTCCACTTTAAGTGCTTAAATCAACATGGTTAATTGCTGTTTTGTTCCTAAAACCCTGAGCATAACACAAATCATAGGGGAGTAACTAATAGGGATGTGCTAAGCCGAGAATGTTTGCATGCTGCTGAGAAAAGCTGCGTGTATATTCACTATAAGATGCTTGTCAATTCCCATTAGTGTTGGGTGTCAGATGTGTCTGCATCCAGCCGTGCATTTATCTCATTTTATCCCCTCATCCCTCATTCATATGTGTAGCTCCTTCACCTTTCTTTTCTTAACCCGGTGCTCTGTGGTTGAATCGTTTGTTTCCGTGTACGTTTTCAGGCTACAGTTAAAACTAGTTCTAACTAACCACAGTTGTAGGCAGGTAAATGCAGTGTAAAATAATCCTATAGTTTTGATTTCCTTGAGTACTGATCAGGGTTAAGCGTCAGAATCATACAGACACGAATGTCAGAACCTTGCACATAAACGCTCAATTAAACAACTTGTTTTTTCCAAGTTTGCATTTAAGATCTAGCTCTTGTTTCCTTTATGACTAATATGGATCATTTGTTAATTACCCTTTTTTTTTTTTTTTTTCTCATCGTTCAGGATTTTCCTTGTGCTTGGTTTATGTTGTATATTTTACACCAATTTATTTTACCCTAGATGTTTTGGAATAAAAAAGAAAAGAAAAGAATTTGTTCAGTTATATGTTCAGTTTGAGTGTTTTTTTATTTATTATTATTTCTTTTAAAACCCTGAAGTGACAAAATGTTAAGTATCCTCCATGATAATAGGGATAGTAAAGATGACGTCTGTTTTCTGTCGTCAACTGTAGAACCAGTTTGATCTGATTGGTGGAAATACAGCCAGTGATGGTCATGGTGTAAATAATCTATGAACTACTGACTGCAGAAAGTGAGTATCTGCTAACAGTGATCTTATGATGAAGGGGGAAAAAAAAGAAATGAAGTTCAATGTGAGTTTAAATCATTTACTAATGCAACTGGCTGTCAGGTTTTGACTGAATCACACTTTAGGTTTCAGAAAATGGCTCAACTTATACTTGACAGTTTTCACATTCATTTTATACATTTTTTACACAATTATTGTACTATTATAATACAATATGGGCTTTCGTTTAAAAGCCTAATTTTCCGATTTACTGCAATTTGGTAGGTGACTTTTCATTGAGTTAATGGAGCTGGCTGATGAGTTCACCTGTGTCATGAATAATGATCAATCTGTTCATTTGCCTCACAGATATCGACTGAGTACACACATTGCACAAGACATTTTCACAGTCTATTTCAGCTTAATTGAATGTAAAACAAAGTAGTTTCCTCCCACATATGTACCTTATAAGTACAATATGAATTCTTTTTGGACACAGTAAGCCACTTGAACTTCCTGACACAGACCTGGCAGGTATAACACACAAATGTGGCAGAATATAAATACATTAAAGGCCCTTCATTTCCATTATATTTCAAGATTTCTTTACTTTCTGCAACAACTGGCAAAGTTCTGATTTCTTTCTTGTTTATTATTTAACTAGCTGAGTTCATTCGTTTTTGAGTATATTTTAGTGTTTGTCATTTAAATCCATAGACAGACAGTTCATCTTGAGTTCACATTTATTTTCTTTGGTCTTTTCTGTGTATATGCTTTTTTTTAAGGTCCACATACACAAAGTTGATAAACCTTTATCATGGAAATGATCCTACCCTTATCTTCTGTTCTGCAGCCAACGTCTCTGGATATGTCACGTCAGATTCAGTGAACTCTAAGTTCAAGATCACGTGGGATTTGTTAGTCATTGTCTGGAATACAGTAAATTCTCTGAAGGTCTTAATTTAATGTCAGATTCAAGCGTCACGATTCTTTTTTTATTGTCACTTTTCTGAGAATAAGGAAATTAAAGCAGTCCTTTCAGTGCAAGCTTTTATGAATAAGGTATTAATAAGTATGTAAATATTTACGTAGATAGAAATATATAGATATAAATACGTTATTGCACAATAGTCACACGTAGGGATTTGTACATAATGAGAGGTTTATAGAAGAGAATGTAACAATGTAAACATACTGAGCAAAAGAAATGATGAATAAACTCGGGCTGTCCACATTAACGCATGCAATTAATACAAATTTCTAAAATAATTTAACGTAAATAAATTAAAGTGGTGCGTCATTAACGTAACTTACGTCGCGCAGATGATTTTGGGGTTCGGGAGTTTATCGCGCTTAGCATCTACAATGGCACAAGCACCGGTAACTCTGGCAGGCGGCGAATACTCTTTTAAAAGAAAATTGGATGGCACTCTGGACAAACGCAAGGTTGTGTGTACACTACTACGAGAAACTGGCGAATCCCATCGAGTTTAAAATATCATTTAAAAGAAAAACACATAACAGGTGCTACTAGCAAACCGAAGAGTAACGACCCACACTGGATCGGTGTACACGGTGTGTGAGTAGACGAATGTCAGCCAGGCTTACTATTTCCAGAGCATAGTGGCTTGCCATGGACAGACCTGTATGCCTTAGTTGGTTAAATGTCGACTAGAAAAATAAAATTGTCTGTTTTAGTTTGGCAAGAGAGGAAATTGAGATTGATTGTTCTGATGGTTCGGTTTCCTGACTATAGCTATTTTGTGAAATCTTGTCAAAAAATAAAAGTTAAACAAAATAAATAGAGTATTTTTAAGTTCACAATTAATCAAACTCACAGAGTGCGATTAATCGAGATTAAAATGTGATCTATTGACAGCCCTAGAATACATACTGAGGCATAAAGTGAATGTAAACTTGGTTCTGTGTTTAAAATGCTGGATGAGATTGTTGCGATCGTGTGTGTGTGTGTGTGTGTGTGTTCATTCATAAGCCTGGCAGTGTTTAGCTCCCGTATGGTGCTGGGGTAGAAACTGTTCTTAAGTCTATTGGTTTGTGAGATGATAGACGTGAATCGTTTGCCAGAGGGCAGCAATTTAAATAAGTAATGTCCATGATCAAATAAATTATTGATAATTGATGTAATGATCAAAACCAGATTTCCACTTTACAGAGTTTGACTCGCCAAAAACTTACTCTCAACTATTCTTCAAGCAATACACTGCAGACACATTGCCATGATGTTGAGTGATTCTTAACTTCTGTGTGTCTCACTGTCGGCGTCATGTATTGCTCAATTATTTTAACCCAGTGTTTGATCATGGCTAACAGCCGTGGAAAGTTGTTCTTGTTCTCAGAAATGCTCTCTGTCTGTCTGTTTAGATATTGAATAAGTCTTCACGTGAGTGCAAGGCTTGATGTCATAGATGTTTCTCTACTGACTAAAAGTAAACATTTATTTTCTATAAATATTCCAAGCTAATTGCCTTGAATAAAACTAGCAATGTCTGAGTGATGATCCAGCCATTTTATGAACATCTTTTTTCTGTGTGAAGGATCAGTATGTGGATTGTATTACTGGGTATCTGTTTTCATTCACAAAACATGGGATATTCTCTTTTAATTTTGAAAAAAAAAATTAATGGAGGCCCTGCATTATCTGCAACGTATTTCTGCTGCTCACACACACCTGATTCAGTTCATGAGGCTATAAGGCAGCAGTTCTCAGAGAATTTCACTGATCCTCCACATTACAGATTACTCGATATAACAAGGCGTGGCATTACAGAGAGAGAGGCATTTCATGTATTGAGGGTGAAAACCATTTTAAGTAAAGCAAGAAACCCAGTTAAGACAACTCCAAACCTCTACAGTACAGCCACAACTGTGTCACATGCATCATTTGGAGCTTTGTGCATCATTTGGAGCTTCAAGTCCACCTTGAAAATGGACTAAACGTATGAGTCTGAGACCAAGTCAATTTCTCCTCCTCCGTCAGCTCAAATGTATTAATGTGTGCAGATCACTACAGACGTGTTTTGCACTGGACAGATTAGATTGACATGACATCGCATAGAGGCTGAAATCTGATTGGACAAAAAATCTAACATCTACCTCCACGTACTGGAAGCAGTGCAGCCAAGAGAAACAGTATGAAATGAAGAGAATAGACTGTTGGGAATAAATTAATATAATTTCATGAAACAAATATTAGAATTTAGGTTGCAAAAGTAGTCACTGCATCTGATCGTGTTTAAGCCAGCAGAGAAGTCCTACCTGGAGGTCAGCTCGAGTCTTGTAGAATGGAATTCTTCCCTGTATTTTGTTCTACACAAAACACTGCAGATTTATTGACTGTAGAAAAACCAGTACAGTGTTATAATGTCCAGTAGTGCAGCACAATAACAACAACTTGAAGCTGAGAAGCCTGATGGGAGATGGTGAGATAGTGAAGAGGTTGTAGTAGCTGAGTTGCCTTACTTAGACATTGTGTACAATGGATAGAAAAAGTCTACACACCCCTGTTAAAATATAAATCATGATAAATCAGTTCAGATCCATTTTCACCTTCAATGTGAAATTCAAATGGGATTATGAGACATATCTGATGTACTGCTTCTGTGGACTAAATACTTTTGAATTAAGTATATTTATTTATTTATTTATTTATATAACCATCTAAATAACTGATTTAATGTTACTTCTACAAAGTCATTTAAAAAGGAACAGAAACTGTAATATACTTAAATTTGATGTAAGAGCAAAAAGAGAAACGTATCTAGTGCCTCCAGAAATTATTCCCTCTAATGATGTCTCTTTTTGTTGTATTGTTACACACCCTCTAGCAAACTAAATACATTACAGTGTTATAAATATAACACAGAAAAATATAAATACATCACCATCAATCTCAAAAATTATATATAGTGCATCGAGTAGAAAAAAAATTGTTTTAGTAACATTTTATATTTCCAGTTCCTGTGGGGAATCTTATGCATCCATTATCTCAAGCTTGAAGGTGATTCTATTATAAACATTATTACATGAACAAACTTTTTTATTTTATAGTAGTACATCTTTAACCCATAACCCTCAGGGCTTACAAGAATAAATACTGATGTTGACTCATCAGGCCTGAAAATAAATGTTAAGTTAAACTCTCCCTATTCATCAGATCTAACAGTGTACTTGTATTCATCCTACTAAACTGTTCATGTTCTTGTAGTTGAGGTGGTTCCCTCAAAGGCACATGTTTTGTAGCACTAGTGAGCATTTTTTTTACCTGGGAAGGGGAATGCAGTGTACCTTTCAATAATTTAAGAGTGGGTGGTGAAAATATGCAGAATGAAACATTAAATACAAACAAAAATTCATATTTCAAGATCTTTCTTTTTCATTTGAAATCTAAAAATGTGATTGAATTTTTTGAATGAAGGTTTCTGGTTCAAATTTCTGATTGATAATTCTCATTCAGAGGATGATATTCTTTCCTAAAATGAAGGTGAGAATTATGGCTTTTCCCATATGATGAATCATTTATAGAAGTTAGTCCTTTGAGATATGGCATATCAGATCTGGCTGAAGGAAAGCAGTCCTAAAGCATGATGCTGCCACCACCATGCTGGTGATGTGCTTTTTTGCACCAAACATACCTTTTGGGATAATGGATTGTTATTATTTTGGAATTGATCTCATCATATGGTAAAATATTTTGCCATATGGTTTTGGGTGATTTAGAAGAAATTGGAGATTTGTTCATGCTTTCTGTTTATGAATATGAGAGATTGTTGTCACATGCAGAGTGTAATCAGTATTTGTCAGTCATTCCTGCATCTCCTTTACTGTTGGAGTAGGTCTCTTTGCAGTTTTCCTGGTAAGTTTTTGTCTTCTCCTGTTCTACTTTTGTAGGCATGTCCTGTTACTGTGGTGCTCCATTCTGTGTATTTGTGGATGTCTGCGTTTAGAATGTTTCATGATACATCTAATGATTTGCAAATTCTTTTATATCCCTCTCCTGTATCAACACAATTCAACAAGTGAGATACTGTATATAATTTGTAAGCTTTTGGCTTTTGCAGTTAAATGAAACCAAGATGTGAAGAAAATAGAATAATAGAATAATTTATTTGATGACAGTTGTATAATAATTACTTCTGAACTTGAGATCCGATGAGCTGTCCTCCTGGACATCCTTAATGCTGTCATCCTTGTGTTACAGTCTTGCTCACTTAAAATAGTCCTCCGGAAGGACTGAAAATGATTATAGGAACTATTGTGCTTTCTGAAACCAAACACGACTTTGAAGCGTACTCTCATAGCTAACGTCAAATTGATGTTGCGTTTATAAATGTAATGACGCATCTGTGACGTCCGGAGTTGCCCTTGTTAATACTGTACGTATACTAACCCACTAAATAGTATGTCAAATCGGTAGGCATCTGTGGTGGCGTACTAGTTTGGCACAGGCAACTATTTAGTGCGCTAGTAGCTATGCGGCTTTTGGACGAACATAAAGGTCCCGCCCACTTCACTAAAGACGCACGCGCGGATTCGAATCGCACAGCGGAGTCTCGCAAGCGCTGCAGGTGGAGATCTCCGAGCGCCTCCGTCACAAAAGCGCGGGAAAAGTCTGCGCTGCGTGGAAACACCGCTTCAGAACCGCAGCCGGGTTTTTCCACTTCCGTTCAGAATGACATCTCTGGGTAGCGTCTGCTTCCTCTTGCCTGTTGCTTTCCACCTTTGTAAGTCTTTTCATGACATTGCGCGTGTCATTTTCTAACGGCGTTGCGTGTCCTTATGTTTAGTGTGATCTAAAATTTCCTATGAGAAGAGTTCTGACAGTAGGAAAAGACGTGATGCACTTGGTCTATTGATGTATGCATTTATTACTGATTTAGTACAGTGCAAAATGTTTTTGTGGTGTTTTTTAAGGATACAGTTTTAATAGAAAGTCATGACAACCTTAACATAATGTCAAATATTTAAACCGTTCAGACATTTTTCTGAATATTGGTTGGGGGAAGATGTTAAAAGATGATAAAAGATGTTTATATGCTACATATGTTTATATGCTACATATGCTTATAGTTTATATTAACTACATTAAAAAATAAC
>JAOTRN010000036.1:19475766-19486864 GCA_028566695.1 Bagroides melapterus
ACCTTAACATAATGTCAAATATTTAAACCGTTCAGACATTTTTCTGAATATTGGTTGGGGGAAGATGTTAAAAGATGTTTATATGCTACATATGTTTATATGCTACATATGCTTATAGTTTATATTAACTACATTAAAAAATAACTCTGCCTCTTTGTCGATGAACAATCCTGTATTTGGCTTGTCTTTGTAACACCGAATTCACACCGGACCCGACCGTCCGTTGAATGCACGCACGGGCTGCGCACAGGTTACCGGCTTCACAGCGCTCCCTATTATTACTATTATCATTATTATGATTATTATTAAAAAAAGTATACATACTAGTACAAAGGTACAGGTGTTAGTAAAACATGGAGTAGGCGCAGCTGTAATTACAATGCATCAAGTAAAATCAAGAGACAGTAAACAAACGGCGCATGCGTCCTTTTTTGGGTTATCCGTTATCATTATCGTTCTTACTTTTCACTGTTGAGCAGTCGTGACATCTTTGGTTTTCATTAAAGTTGACAGCGTATAGAGAGCGTGATTGAGTCATCGCAAAGCATCATTCACGAGCAAGCTCGAGCTTTACGCAGCCGAAGTGAACTGAAGCGCTTGTTAAAACGGAAGCGTAACTGGCGCGCGTCGGAAAAAACGGTGACCGGTGTGAATATGCCTTAACTCGGTTCAGGTGTTCTCCAGAGGTTTCTAAAAGCCCCGGATGTTACTGAAGCGCTGCGCTCTGCTGAACGCGTCACCAAGGTTTGTGTTGATGTTCCTCAGAGGATTATGTGGAAAGGGAAAACAGAGAAATAAATAATGAACGTAGCGCATCTGCTCTGCGGTCCCCTGGGACTCCCAGCTGCGCTCTGTAATTCAGGAGTTTGTGTGAAACCGCGAGGCTGTTCCAACAACGGCTTTGGGCTTTTATATACGAATATGTGGAAGGAATGATGAGGAGCTGATGAATAAGCAGGAAATGCTTGAGCACCTCTGTATAGGACATGGAATAAAGCAATCACAATTCCCTGAAAACTTGATTTATTAACTATGAACACATAAAACTGGAACCATTTTAAATATGTATACCATATTGCATAGAGCTGAGGGAGATTTTCTTAGCAACTGTCCTGTTACTTCTTGCTCTTAAAGCATTTCCAGTTTTGGAAAACAATTGAGAGTTTTTTGCTTTTCTTTTGATTTTATGATTATTTCTGTTCATAGCAATTTATGCACCAGCTGTCCAATCTGTCTCCCAATCTGTTAGCTGTCTCATTTTTAGATGCTTTGATTTTTAACATTTATTTTTTCATAACAGCTTACATATACTTTATTCATTTGGTGATTTACCTGGACTTCAAAACATGAGCATTGAGTTGTCTGAATCTTATAAATGTAGCATTTTGACCTCTAGAAATATTTGAAATGTGGTTTAGAAATACATTTAGATATTTTAAACCTTTACACAGGGACTGGGTTTTATCTTGAATGACCCCATGTGCAAATTACAAAAAAATCTTCAGTTATATGCTTTGCCATTAAGAACAATAGATCTATTTAACATCCTAGCTAGCATGTTTGAGCATTTTTGTACACTTATTAGTACTTTATTTTGTCTACAGTAGTTCTTCTGAAATAAAGCTTCTGATTAATTTGCCTGTAGCTGACATGTGGTCATCACTGTTATAGTAAGGAGTTCATATTTACCCAGTTTATATGCAAATATTAATGTTAATGATGTAAATATTAATAACGTATTCAGTGCTGCAGTGCTGTTTACAATATAATGCTTAGGTCATCATTGTAGCTTTTGAAAACAGCAGCAATCAAGCTCATGTTACCAAACATACCCAAAGAAATGTACAAAGATCACTCAGTCTGCTTTTCTTATGTGTTGAATTAATATAAATATGAATATTAATTATTATAAACGATGAATATATGTAAAAGCAAAAGTTATATGCAATGTCATTACTCTGTTTTTCACTGTTGTTGTCAGGTTGTTCATGTTGCCAGGGAAACCCCTCTGCCAAACTACACCACTGTACTGTCTACTTCACACACAGGAAAATGGGCATTTCATTTAAGGAAGAACAATTTTGTACTTAAAGATTTAAATATCATGACCCAAGGAACAATATTAGAAACATTTGTTAATATTTGAAACCATATTTACAAAAGTTTAAAGATGACGATCCACATTCTGCATTATTTCTACATGGATACAAATACCTACAAACAGGCTTAGTCTCATTTACTTCATTTACTAGAAAGTGTTTATGTTCATAAGGGGGGAAAAAAACAGCTCAACCATTGCATTAGGTTTAGATATTTTTAAAGTAATTTGCTATACATTTTGTAGAAAGTTGTTTTTCTCAAGACCATCTTATGTTCTTTGCTTTAGAGCTCTGCAGAATGGTGCTACAGGGAGAAAAAAAACTGTATAGCAGGGTAATTAATTCATAATCAATTTAATAATGAATTAAACCATGCCTTTTTGTTGTAGTATATTGTTTTATCATGAACAGAACAGACAGATAATTCCTTCTGCAGAAGGATAACATATAAATGCTATGCAATTATCCTCCATGTTTAATTATATACAGTAGGGGTGGATTAATATCATGGTTTTGTGTCTAGAGCTGCCATGAGTGAGCTTCCAAATGTAATAGATTCATGTCCTGGTGGTCACGCATCCTTGCCAGTTTATTGCTTTCTCTGCTACACCTGAGCCTACTTGAAGGATTTGATAATTATCCCATGAATTAATCAGGAAGGAAGAGTTAACTGTGCTATGGCCCTTCAGAAATGAAATGTAACTGCTCATGGCTAACAATTAATTTGTTATGACGTTATCACCTCCATACCAAATACAGATCCTCAGGTCGATAGAAACAGCTTCATGGATATCTCCAGCCACAGGAATGAAGTAAAACTGCTCAAGAAGACATATGAGTGATGTGAGAACTGATAGACAAGTTTAACATGTATGTCTGCGTCATCCGGAGTCTCCTTTGTAAGTTGTTTCCTGTTACTGCAAACACATTTGTCTGAGTCATTTTCCTCTTGATGCGTTTTAGTGGTTTGCCACGTAGCGAGATTCTTAAACATAAGATGCACTTCTGTTTTCACAGGGTTGAATATCCTTGACCATTTTAACCGAGTTAAGGAAACCTGTGTCCTTCAAGCACTAATGGATCTTGAGGCAGTTCAGAGACTCTACTGTTTGTGTGTTTTATGAAAGGGAGAGAGCTTCACACAGCTTCCACTTTAATTAAGCTTAGCTGAACAGCACTATTTTGTGCAGAGTACAATAGCATTTTCTAAGCGGGTGTCCAAGGTCATTTTAGCGTTTCTCAGGTGCTCACTTCTAGGCAGGATCTCTAGAACATAAATGTAAAATTAAATGTGGGTGCAGAACTTAGAGAACTCTTGTAAATAAGCAAGAGGGCAGCTGATGATGCGTAAGGTGAAATTAAAAGGAAATAATTTCTAGTGCATTAATGTAAAGCATGTATTTTAGTATTAAAGGACAATTTTTATTTAGCTGTCATGCAGCCGTTTTGAATTGATCATGCTTTTATTACTAAAAAACACTCATCTGAGAAAAATATGTTAGAACATACAGTATTGTGATGACTTCATGATTATGTGTTCAATGCGTCATTACATCAGAAAAGTACACAATGACAATATCTGCTATTTAAATATATTGTCTTCATTACTATTATCATTATTATTAGTCTGCATGTGATAACAGACTGGAAAGCACATTTCACATTCAGGTGTATTGAGGATGAGGACATAATGTACAAAATGAATCTAGCTTTATTTCATGTTGACCTCATGTTGATCGTTCATATTTTCACACAGCTGTGGAGAGACAACTCTATTGTAACTTTGAGACCCTTGGTAGCACACAACATTAAACAATAAACAGTTATTTTCAGTCAAAAGCACTCATTGTTAGTCTTAATGTCTAGACAAACTATAGTCTAGACTCTCCAGGAATATTCTCATACTGACTCGCTTGATAAATCTCAGGGCAAGTAAATGTACTGAAAAAAAAAAAAAAACAGGGCAGAGAAACGGTTTGGCATTTATTTTAAGCACATGAGAATCTAGAAAACTAGTTTGGGGGAAGGAGTGTAAAAATACAGCAGTGTGATGTCCTATACAGTGAAGAATGCAGTGCAGTATGGATGAGGAAGTACTACAAGACTAATATACAGAAAGAAAGAAAGAAAATGAATAAGAACTCTGCAGACAGTGACAAGACATATTCTATTTACATTTATTTTCTTGGAAGAAACTTTGATGCAAAGTGACATACAATGAGGCAGCAAATATTACAGCTAAAGCTCTTGAACAGACTGCGTTCACTGAGACGTGAGAAAGAAGAGTCTGATATAGAATGTGTCCTACAAGTGGATGGTCTCACAAGGCTCTGTTCACTCAGAGACCATCTGAAGTAAATCAGTCTCTACACCTGGAAACATGTGCTAGCTCTAATAAGTTAAAGCTGGGCACTTTGGTGCTTGAGTCAATAAAAACTCATTAGAGCAGGAGCTGGAACCAGTGCGAGTGTCCAGTCCAATGAGCTTCGCATTTATTCTCCATCACAGGACTGGATATAGAGCAGCATCGATCCTCTCCTAAAGCTCATTTATTTGGAGGATGGAGAATTGCCGTAATGTGGCTCTAACCAGCAATTTTGTCAGGGGACCCTTTCTTTTAAGCTGTGATTATTCCTATGTGTGTATATTTCTGGTTCAGGTAGAGAGAGGAAGACCATGTAGGAATGTAAAATTCAAAGTGTGAATTTGTTTCCATTTTTTGGATGAAAAAATTTGAGACTGTCAGTTTCTCCACTGGCATTCACCAACTGCATTTGTTATATCTACCGCTGTTCCTCGAGCAATGCGTTCTCACAGCCTGTGCAACAGCACACCTTCAGTATCAGTCCAACAAAGCTCATGAATGTCCCTCTGAGGTAAATGAGGGCATAGAGCAGACTTTTGGAGAGAGCAAAGAGAGCAGAACTCTTCACTGCCTTTATTAGCTACCTGAAATCACTACTAAAAAGAAATTGCATTGTCATCAGTCTGTCCTGGTGCTGCCTCACTCTCACTATTTTCCCTGCAAAATGAACAGTGTATACATATATTTTATTCACCACACATAGTCGTAACCACTCCTTCATTGATTGCTCAGTCTCTGACACGCCTAATCCCATTCATAGCCAGCACTGTATTCTTTTGCACTAGCCATATTACAGGACATTCTTAGAAAACAAACCTGTACAGCTAAAAAGAAAGCAATGCATAAAAGTACTGGAGTTAGAGAAATACACTCAAATCTACAAAAAGGTCAAATCTAGAATCTCAAATATCTCTCTGGGGAAATATTAAAGAAGCTAAGACACCTAACCAGATAAAGAAATTTAAACATTCTCTGAAAACCCCCATTTTCCCCTGACTCCACACATAACTCCAGACCCCTACATCAATGAAATCTGCACTTTAGTAGTCTTTGATTCTCTGCCTTAAGACACACTTTCCCACCCACCACCATATGTCCTGCTTTGTGTCTCAGCATTCAGCCCAAAGAAGGACTTAAGCAGGCAGGTGAACTTTCCAGCAAATCCTGATAGACACTTTCAGAACTGGCCTCAGACAATGACCCTTACATATATAATAGATCTGGAAATACTGTGATGTTACCTTGACTGCAAGAGACAAACCCATATGCTTTGTATAATTCTTCTATTGTCTCATCCAATGCTATTGGTCTCAATGTTACGTTTCTTTATCGACTCACTGACTCACAGATATCAGAAATAGACTGTAAAAATTATTCTTAGCTTCTGCTTGGGTTTATAGATGTCTTGTCAGTGCTGCTGCTGATCTAATTAATAAATGTCTGACATGTAGAACCCATAACCTTTTCACCATATTTCCTCCCATTTCATCTTCATTTTGACCCCCTTCAAAAAAAAGAGGCAATTCCTATTAAATTCTGTACTGGTCATTCAAATGAAACACATGAAATTAATTTTAGTATTTTTGGACCCACACAGTCTGCTTGTTGTCATCAAAGTGTTGTTTTTTCTTTTTCAGCCATCTGTCCTTAGAATGATACAATTCATAATCTTTACTGAGGAGTCCAATAATTCTGGAGTGGACTACCCGTGCTTGTATATAACACTCTTCCATTTCTATTTCCACAACAAAGCAGATTTTTATGTAGTCTGGCATAGTGTGTAGTGCAGTGTGAAGGATCAAGGTGACCACAAGTTATTGAATTTGTTACATAAAAAAACGCTACATCTGCAATTTATTTTTATATATATTTTTTAGAATATTGATTTTTTTTATTATCCCCACTTATTCTACAGCCCACTCATTACAAGGGCATTTTATAATGCACTTTAGTAAGCTAATTGGTTTTCTGCTATTGTCCGTTTTATATGCCAATCCCAAGTGGTTGCACCGAAGAACGCAATTATTTTGTTTTGCATATCCTGATTCAACAGCGGCATTGTGTCTCACATGGAGAGCGAAAATGTGGAGTGCAGCTAAGAGAATGCTGAGAAAGCAAGCATTCAGTGGCAGAGCTATTTGAATGATGTTTGGAAAGAGCCTATTGATGTGAAGGTTGTGGAACATTTTTGCTCCTGTGTCCGAAATGCTCCTCATAACATGGCATTGTTCCTCTGACTATTTTTAAACCAGGGCTACTGGATAGTAGTGGACCTGCCGTGCCCTCTCTGTGCTACACATACTCTCTGTTTCACTCTCAGACCAACATCAGGTTGGTCCTTTGCTATAAATTGTATGTAAATGTAAGTTACTTTTGTACACTCAAATGAACCATATGCATTATATTTAATATTTTCCAGAATTTTCTACCATTTCTTTCTCGCTAAAAAACTGCATTGACTTGCATCAAGTGAGTTGGTAGAAAAAGGTTTTAAGGTATTTCACACACAAATTGTTCTTTTATGTGGAGATTTTATTCAAGAATCTAAGTTGTGCAATATAACACTTTTTAAGGTGTCTTTTTACATCTGACCTGTCTGCAGAACGAGGCAATGTGTAGAGATCCTTGACTTAAAAATTTAATTAACTTGAAAACACAGTGAAATGTTTGCGAAAACAATCATTTGAACTATTGTCTTGTTTACAATAAAAAATATTCCTTAACCAGACTCCAAACCTGTCCACACCAGTCAGTTAGTGCACATTTATAATGTATGAAAAAAACATGCTTATTACCTCAAGCTCATTTTGAAGAACACATGATCCATGTTGTTCTCTTTACCCAACCACAAACTGCTCTGGCTCCAACCTCCTCCACCATTTAAAATGGGATTTCTCTAGTCAGGATGTTGCTAGCATATCTAATGTACAGAGGGTAACTCATTATTGCAGAGTTAAATAGAATTCAGTTATATTAAATTAGAATTATATTGGGATCCTCTTAGATTAGATAGATTATTCATAAAATGTAACATAACATATAACCATTACATTATGAGCAAGTATCTGTGTATTTGAAAGAAAAATACAAATGAATCAGAGCCCTGTTGGATTCACACCTATACACTTTACTGGCTGCAAAATAGAACCAAAGATACTGAAGTAGTCCATGTTATTCAAAGATATACTTTTATGTAATGATTCTGCATGCACTTTAGCTCTGTCTCTCATTTAGCATCCTGGGAGCAGAGGTGTGAATGGAAAATAACATAGAGGTTAACCAAATTATTTGGAAAGCAGTGTTTGCTAGCAGACTTAATTATCAGGTATTGTTTTGTGCTATGCTGAGCTGCTGGAGATCCCATTTCAGATGCTTTCCTACGGGAATTAGGTCCGCTGTCTGCCTCTCGCACGCTATGTGGCTGACGCTAGCTTCATTACTGCTTCGTCCTTAACGACGCCACGCAAGAGAGCGCCATAGTTACCACAGTAAAGTTACCATAGTACTGCAAGAGAACTACAGCAGCTATCTTTGAACATGACAGTGACAGTTTGTTTAGAAAGTGTCAGAGATTTTTTCTTTTGCTTTCATTCACCACCTCCCTGAGTACTGCCAATGCTTTCTGAATGCAACCTAACTCCAGAACATTTCTCATTTATGGGCACTGCTTACTGTGTGCATGTAAACAAAAATCTGTTTATTTTTTTATTTGAGTAACTTTCATCTCTAACTAGACTCTCCTGAGCCCACAGATACCTTGTGAAATTTACCTTTAGAAAAGTCCCATTAAAACAGTATGTGAAAGTTCCAGAGTAGAACACAAAAGCAAACATCCCTGTGGGAACTGGAGAGGATGCTGTATCTCTCAATGTACACTGAACACCACCAGAGTGCCAAACACCCAAACCCAACCACTTATGCACAGAGTCTGTACTAAGCTACGAAAACACTTATACCTGTGACTGCAGCGAATCTGTGATTTGTGTGCCAGTGGCACACTGTTAAATATATCTCTGTGATAAGTCGACTAATGAAGACTCTCTCCAGAGTTCCTCCTGTGGTTTAGAAAGTGCTCTTATCCCAGCGGGTAATGGACTAATGTCTTGATGAGATCCTCTGCTCCCCTGCATTATCTTACACTGCATGTGGTATTAACACTATCACTCTCTCAGTGTCTGTTAAATCCTTCTTCTCGTTGTATTAAACACAAAGGCAACGATTTTCATTATAGGGATTTAACCAGATTTAGTGTATAGTATACAGTCATAATCATTGAGTTAAATCACAATTAATCTATTATAGCATGCCATCCACTGTGATTGTAATTATTCTAATTTGCTGAAATTTGGGAAGGGCCCATTTCTAATTTGTGCTTTATGAGTTTCATTTGCACATGGGTCTAGTAGACTTCAGTCAGCGATAAGAATAGAATAAAGCAAATTACACTTTTATGCTCCTCTATGATGGCAAATAATTTATGACATCATTTACAAGGTTCTTTTGACAGACACAATCGTCTCCAGGTTTGCTGCTTTAATCTTCATTCCTCATCTCAGCTCTGGGACCCTAACAAACATCATCTAATAAAAATGTCACATGGGTGGGTTACTGCACATTTTAAAATCTCTGTATGTATGTGCATTACATGTGAACGGCTGACCCTCACATTAAAATATGGCTCTTCCTCAAACGTTGTGTTTATGTGTTTATAGCATTAGCGTTACTCTTCATTGTAATTAAGAGGCCCATTCATGGTCCAGCATGACAAACATAGACATAGGGCTGGAAAGGCAGGCAACTTGTCGGGGCAACACATACTGAGAGGGCTTTTCCTATGTCTGATTATTTAAATAATCACATAATTTCATCATAAAATATTGGTTAACTACGGGTTAACAATGATGAGTTGCAGTTTTAATGTCAGTTCTGATCTCATTCACACGGAACAGCTTTGGGATGAAATGGAACACTGACTGTACCTCTTGTAGAAATACTTCCCAGAAAAGTAGAGGTTCAAAAAGCATGTTAGTGTGATGGTCAGGTGTCCACAAACTTTTGAATGAATAGAGAAGGTATGATTGAAAAATCTCCTTAAATGTTTCATTGTAAACCATTAAAATTGGATGTTGAATGCTTGTGTGCATTAGTTTAGTGAAAAATGATATATGACAAATATGAAATCACCCATTTGACTGGTAGCTATCACTTTTTTTTGTCATTCCCTAAATTTCTGCATAACAGACTGTACCTGGTTCAAACCTTCAAGCCTCTTTTGGGAAATAACAAACTGAACTAATGCATAACATTTCTTAAATCAGCTTGTTTTTAAAGTGAAGGCTTGACAAGTCTGTTTAACATGGAAAATGGGAATCTAGCTCTGTGCTAAGAAATTTTATTTTCAAATCTAAATACCCAGTATCAGCTATCCAAGAGGAGTAAACCATTTGAAAATCAGTTCTGAGAATGATTCATATCATGAATAATGATTCAATCATGCATGATTCCCCATCCTGGTCCTCCTGCCTTGTACATATGAGTGTTTTCACTGCTCAGCGCACCAACATCAAATCAGAAACTAATTAGTGGATTAGTGGATCTGATGTGGTAGAACAGGGAGACATGCTTCTGATACTGACTCAGGAGAAATGTATTTATCATGATGGGTTGTCTTTTTTTGGAGAGTCATGTACAGCAGACAGCATGTCAGTAGCAGATCTACCTGCTTACCAACGGTTCTGCCTGAAACACATATATTCCTTTCTGCTGAGTAGGAGAGGGGTCATATGGATGTGTAGATGACTCTCGCCCCATCATTACTCGGTCCTGCTGGGAGTAGAGAAGCAGATGGAGCAGTGCAGTGAGAAAAGAGCCACTTGAAATGGTCTCGTATAACAACTCAATCTGTTGTACTGTGTTCTCTGTTGAATAGTGGGATATTATATGATGTTTTTCTTTGTCGTTGCTCCAAACATGGCTTTGCACATTAACAGCTCATTAAAGATTCAGACTACAACTGATGAAAATGATGGGATATGAGATCTTAATTCCTGTAAATTTGTTGACGTGGTTTGATTGAATGATTAGTGTCTGCAGGTTCAGCAGATGATTATATTGAAAAACCATCCTTTATTTGTATGTGGATGTCAAGGTATCATTTATCTTAATATATCATTTGCTTATGCAGACTGGCAGAAATTGAATGGGGGAGTGGAAAAACACTGCTGCCGACTGAGTGCTGAATATTTCCTAAGCCATTCTTCTCTCCTGGATGTATCGGACTGGCCTGTGGCTATTTGCCGTGGACCATGGGGGCAGTTCATTATTGAGGGATGGAGTGATCGATACAGGAAACAAACTCTCCAGCCAGCTCGTACTGATACAGCACTTTTGTCTGAACTCTAAATGTCATTGAGGGCTTGAGAATCTCTTCTGGATCCAAGTTCTCTGAACTGGCAATTTTTCTAGTCTTGATGTCTTTTAGTAATACCATCTAACTTTTCTCAGTGATCTTGCCATGAATACATAGCATTCACTTATTCAGACATGATCCAATCCTAATTGGATTTATCAGCATTAGTCTCTTCCTTCCTTCCTTCCTTCCTTCCTTCCTTCCTTCCTTCCTCCATCCCTCCCT
>JAOTRN010000036.1:19493412-19504619 GCA_028566695.1 Bagroides melapterus
TTCCTGCCTTCCTTCCTTCCTACCTCCCTCCCTCCTTCCTTCCTTCCTCCCTCCCTCACTCCCTCCCTCCTTCCTTCCTTCCTTCCTTCCTTCCTACCCTCCCTCTTGTGCAAAAGCATCTTCCTGTCGATAGCAGGATGTCACCACAGAATAAATATTAATGTCCTAATTCAAACAGGTCTTGTGTCTTCTACCTGACCCAGCAGACTGATTGCCAGTGATTCTCTGGTGATAGACTGAATTTAGCAGACTGGCTAGATTACAAATCAATAACAATATGCTGAAAGAAAGAGACTATGGGCTGTCAAATGTAAAAAGTCTTTTCTCTCTGAATGTTTTCTTTTTTGGAAAAAAGGAAAAGAAATGAAAGGGAAATAGAAATGAAATGATTTAACTCTCACACACTCTGGTGTCACCCAGATGAGGATGGGTTTCCTTTTGAGTCTGGTTCCTCTCAAGGTTTCTTCCTTATATCGTCTCAGGTAATTCTTTCTTGTCACTGTTGCCTTCTGCTTTAGTCATACAGGAAAACAAATCCGATGTTTCGATTCTAAACTTTAAATTTCAATTCTATAATAAAATTCAATTGAATTGTATTGCTTGGGTGACTGAGTAGACTTTCTTTTCATAATTTGAGTAAACTTTCTTTTCTATAATGTACATGTATAGTGATTCTGGATGGACGGACATGTCTGTTTTCATATTGCAAAATTAAAATAAATTGTACTTTTAATTAAAAGTAAAATAAATTGCAAAAACTGATTCTTTGGGATATGATGCCATGATTACAACCAGTAGGCCCTAAAACTAGTCTCTAAAATGGAATTTCACTAAAAAATATTACCACAAGATTGAACTGAGTTGTGTTTACAAAAGTTGTTTACCTTTAGCCAACAGAATTTGAAGTTTGGCCCGTCCATACCCGAGCATCAAACCATTGAGCTATGAGCCGGTGACACTACTCATTTTCTCTTACATCTCACTGACACTGCAGAATAGTGATGATAGTACTGTCACTATCGCTGGAATATTAAATAAACATTTATTTTATTTACATTTCATGTTTACATTTACACTACAATGGCTTTCAATATGCCACCCCATAATTGAGAGACTGCAGAAATGTTGGCAAATTCATTTTCTTATTGCTTAGCTTGCTCTTGGTTGCTGCTTGCTGTTTGGTTGCTTTGATTGTATACGGGACAGCACAGGTATCATCTCACAGCACTATCATCCCTGGATCAATACAGAGCTCAGGTTTCTGTCTGTAGAGTGCCCTTTGGGTTTCCTCCAGGTTCTCCCTTTTCCTCCCACATCCCAAAAACCTGCCAGTAGGTGGATTAGTGAAATGTGTGTGTATGTGTGTGTGTATGTGTGTGTGTGTATGTGTGTGTCTTGCTCTGCACGGCACTAGGAATTACTAAAAATGCAGGATTGCTAATGCACCTGGAAATGAATTTCCCTGAGGAGGCAAACTATGTAGGCCTGAGAGAGAGTGTGTGCCTCTGATCACTGAAGTGTCTTTTTTTTCCGATTGTTTCCCAGCCTTTATCGCCTGGTGCTTTACAGATTCAGACGTACTGAAGTAGTGAAGTAGTATTCTTTTCCTTTGCACTGCTGTCCCACGCATTCTTTGGTTTCTGTTCCTTGCTTTCCAAGGTGTCATTAAATTTTGATGGGGATCAGTGAAACCAATAATCTTGCAGCAGAAACATTGCCAGCAATCAATAGTTTTGCAACACTTGGGGCAGGTGGTACCAGAGAGATGGGGAAAGGGGAAGAAAGCTTTATCTATCAAATATTAATAAAGCATTCCCACTGGGGACAGAGGAGAATGCCGGCCATTCACTCTCCGTTCCAATTAAGATCCTCACTTAGGCCTGCTGTTGCTTCTGTGGTCTGGCCATCAGTAGGTATGTCTTATCCAGAAGGAGGAATTCAATGAGAATGAAGAGACTCAAGAACAGAAGATGCAAAGCAGGTCTCTTAGGGAGGCAAGCACAATATCGTTTTACCTGTGATTAATGCACATCCACACACAGCAGTAGACGCAGGAAGCTAATGGCCAGGGTTTAAATACTTGGAAAAAAACAACTCAGTTTATCTGATACTTCAGCTTGTGCTCTTTGCATATAACATACTTGGATTCCTTCTCCTTTCCTCTGTCCTTCACTGTATCCGAACACAACTACGTATTAATTTGTTTTATCTCATACTTTGCCATATGAGGAAGATTGTTTCTGATTTCTATAGATTTTTACTCAACCCAAAAATAAACACTATTCCACCTACTGAGAAAACTGAACAATTATGCTTCATCATTGAATCAATTTCAGTGCTTCTGTGTGTTGTAGTAAATCCAGTATTTCAGGTAGAGCTTCTAATAATGATTCCTCAGTGTATGGTTTTCTTTTTCAGCTGAACACAACCCTGAAACAAATTACATTTCTTTCATCTCTTGTATTTGGCTCCACAGTCATGACGGCAATAAAACAGAAAGGCAGCATGGGAAAAGCACAAAATCCTGCCTAATATTGGTCTTTGTTTGGGTTTGCAGTGATGTTGCCAAGCCTCAGCTCTATGGCTGCTGCTAGAAAGTGCGGCTCCATCTACAAGGGCTTTGCCCAGTGTCTTCTTGCCTTGGGGGACAGCTTGTCTGTCAGCAGCCAAAAAGAAGAGGACCTGCACGAGATCGACTCAGTCTGCAGGTCTGTAGACCGCAACATTACGCTAAGACACATACACAGTACAGGGATGTTCTCAAGCCTAAATGAAAAGATATGAGAGTAATGCATCAAAGAAATGGGTTCCCTGGGTATACAAACCTTTATGTGCACTGATCCAGTTTCGCCTACACACAGTGTAACTCATTCACACCTCAGGCTTATGTGTCATTCTCTGCTCTTGGCATTGTCGAGTACATAATAGGTAATATAGAGGTCCATGGCTCACTACCACAGCACCTTATTCATTGACTTTCTTCCAGTGTTTCCATTTCCATCTTATCTATCCTTCCTGCTCACAGGATTCCTGTCAATCATTAGCCCATGCATCCTTAATCCATATTAATACAATGTCTCCTCCATGTCTGCTGAAGCTGCTTAAGTATTCAGTGTATAACACAAAGTATACTTTTAAAATATCTTCATGTGTTTGCAGTCTTATTTAAACTGACCTGTATTATATTACATCTAGTATAATTACATCACACTGTTGAGTTCTTTGTTCTGATTGGTCAGAAGCTGTTAATGAAAATTCAGAAAAACTGCTGATATGGTGAAGCTTTCTGTAAGAACATATTCATTTAACATTTATGGACAGTGTCTCTGGTGTAACAGGCAGTAAGTCAGTTTTCCAGTATGAGAAAGTCTTCAGGAAAAGGATTCCATGTTTGTTTCATGGTTATTACTTAAAGCGTCCATGTTGCACTTGTAGTTTTAATTATCACCTGAGTTCATAATTATTATGATCTACATGATAGTATCGATCAATTATAGACATGTATAGATATTTCTGCTTAATATAAACACTATATGGCCCAAGTGTGTGGACACCTGATCGTGATCCTGGCCATATAGGATGCCTTCTGAAAGCTGGACGTGTACAACGAAAAAATGTTTTTAGCCAAAAAATGAGACAGAAATGATTTCCTTTTGTTCAAACATTAACTAAACCTGGTGATTTAAGAACTGTTTATATGGCATAATAGTCTAGTAAATATGCTAGGGAACAGGACAAGACATGCTGCACTGTGTTACATTTTATTCTATTTTCAATTTTACTATTATTTACTTGTACTGTAGGAATTTTGTTAATGTCATACTATGTCAATGGCAATCTATTCTAATTATATCTGTATCACTCAGAGATGGAGGGTTTGGCCAGTGCAGAAGGTTATTTTAGTTACTTCCCTGTTGCCAGGTCAGTATTCATCCGGTGGAACTGAACTACTTTTTGAGCTGCTGCTGTGTATTACATTTTCTCAGAGTCGGGGCTGGATAATTATTCAAACAATATATTCATTATTATTATTGTATACAGTGATGTAGTATGCAGTGTATAAACATCCTTGTACACCCATTATACAACACCAAACTAACCCCAAGGCTGTCACACCAATGTTGTTATATGTTATGCAAATTACAAATTATAATCTAAGTACAATTTTATAATCACAGAATGCACATTTAAAAAAATAATTAGACTATTTTTCTCATAGAGTGTCTCTGAATCTGTCTCTTATGTACACCAGCAATGAAATCCTTTTTTTTCTATATAAGTGTCAAAATGTTACATGTTGAGTGTCAGTTTTCTATATTGATTTTGCTTCTAACCAACCAACCAACCAACCAAGAATAAAAACTTATGTTAATAAATGTTCCAATACTATTAATAGAGTAAATAATAATTTTTATGCTACATTCTATAATTTCTGTAATAGATCTCTGGATCTATCTGTTTAGCCATTAGCAACACTTTAATTTATAATGAATATGAGACAAAATATATGTTTACATTTTTACCTGTTCATCATACTTGTATTTTAAGTTACACTTCATTTATCCATTCTCAAACTTCTCAGATAAATTCAGTGAGTTTCTGAGAGTTGGCAGTCTGCCATCTCTGCAGTAAAAAGCTGTCCTTTCCCTGAAGATGTCCCAGTTATTAATGAATCCCAGTCCCTTTTATTCTGCAGTTTAGCACAAAAAGTCACAAAAATCTAGTAGAACTTGAGGCTTTTTCTGCACTGATGCATTCCATGAGAGTGAAATTATTCTTCCCCTTAACCACAGAGGTGCCCCAGGGATCAAGGGTTCTTTAGACAGCATCAACATTAACACAGCCTCACTGTTCCTGTTACTTTACAGCCCAGTTCAGACAGACACTATGTTTACTGTGCTTTTGGTTCTTCATAGGTCATTTGGTTTATCACACCATTTGAATAGTTTTAATTCATTAAAATAACTATGGTTAATTTAATGTACTTCTACAAATTATAAAATACCTAGAATTTTTATAATTTGTATAGGTACATTCAATATTTGTATGCACAATGTAATGCTCTTTAAAAATGCAAACAGAACAATACTCCAAATGATCTGAGAACTGTAGTGCAAACATAGAAACACAGTAGTGGTGATGCTGACAAAATAAAATAAATACAAATATAACTCAATATACCACACACATACCTCACATATCCATACATATTCTAAATCACATTAACAGAAAAACATGAACTCACTCACTTCTCCCACACGTGCTAATGCCCATGTGTCATCATCACCAGAGCTCTAGATAGCACAAAATAGCTCATTACAAAATAGCTCATGCCATGTTTGCTTGTTTTTTCCCCCCACATATGATGCCTGATCCTGTAAAATCCTGTACAAAAAAAACACTGCACGTGTAAAGCAATTACATACCCTCATTGCGATGTCACTACGTTAGCATGTTATCACTTTAAATTTCGTAATCCACCATCGTCACGTGATGATTCATACAATTTCATCTAGCATTGTAAAAGATTCCTTTATCTGATATTTATGATGATTTATAACCTTACATTGATATTAGATTTTCTATTGCCAAGAAAATGTTTCTGTAACTTTCCCGCTCTTTTTCATGTTACCCATAATTCACTACGAGTCATACAAAATGACATTAGTGTAGTCTATGGGATCTTAAAGATATATACTCCTACTTCAGATTCACATTCAAACTTAATGCCTGACCGGTTGCACACACACACACACACACACACACACACACATACACACACATAGGATCATCTGTTCATTGAATGTTATCATTTAAATCATTTGAATTATTTAAAACATGAAAACTGATTGTAAAGCCAGCTGATGTAAAAAAATATCCTGTGCCTCTTCTGCAGTCATATGCCCCACTCCCTTCACTGTGCTCCGCCTCCGCCATTGCAGTCAGACAATTTAAAATAAGACATTATAGCTGAGGACTGAAAGATAACTGTCCTTGAACCCCCTAGAAATCTTGAAATACTTTTTTTTATAATCTTCAAGACTCTAGAAACGACTCTAGAAACACCCCTGAGTAGAACTGAGCTTGGTCCTCTTTTGTAGTCCATTTACGTAAAGATTTGTTATGTTGTGTATTCAGAGATGCTTTTTTGCCCACTATGATTGTAAAAGAATGATTATTTTAATTTATCTTATTCTTTCTGTCAACTTGAACCAGTCTCCTCATCGACCTGGCGGTTCTCCCCACATTTAAAGGTTTCCTCATTCTGCATTTTGACAATTGACATCCAGAGAAAACAAAGCTGTATATCAGACAGCATTTATTTGAATGGTGTTGCTGGTATGTCTGAAATTAACAGCAGCATAACTTTCACCTGCACTTCAGTTCTCATTTGTATACAAAAGTGCTATAATGCAGATATTAAGTAAGGTATTTTAAAAAAGCCAAACTATGATGTAGCCATCTTTAAGGTGAAATGGTAGTGACAAGTTTCGGTCTCTATTTAATGTACTACAGTAACGCATTCTGCAGCAAAAAACATTGTTAGGAAATATGCTGCATGGTATTTCCCAGTATGTGCAGTAGCAGAATATGTTTCTATCGCTTAAGAAATTCTTCTACTTTCCTAATCATTTGCATATTGAACCTTTTGTAGATCATGGGACGAATTCCATGACTGTGCAAACTTGGCCATGGCTGGCTGCCCTGATGAAGCCGCTGCTGTGTGGGAGTCCCTGAGACAAGAGTCTAAAAAGATGCAGTTTGCAGGTAACCTGTATGACATGTGCTCTAGTCGCAGCCAATCAGCAGCCGACACAGGGGCCCAGAGCCCAGACGAAACCAATCAAGAGTCTCTGAAAGGAAAAGCCAGTCATTTAAGCATAGTCCAAAGCATCTTTCTCCCCATTTGCTTGTGTTTACTGTTCCTCTACCTGTGGATATAAAGACTTTCTGCTTTAAGAAACAGACATGCAGTGGAATGTAATGAATTACCAAATGGACTGACATGTGTGATGGTGACATTTAACAAATTGTAATTAATAATTCTTTTTTTTTTTTCCCCTGTAGAAAGGCATGCTTTTAAACAAAATCTGACACATTTACAATTCTCTCTAGAATTATTGTCACCACTATTAAAATGAGCAAAAAGAAATATCTAAAACCAATAGCACAGGCAATCATTGATATGTGGAGCTCAAACATACATACAATGACATTATGTAGTTTTTTACACAGCAGTGCAATTTTTCTACAAGATTACGACATTATTGGTCATCTTTCATTTAATATTTTATTACGCCTACTTTGGAGAAAGTAAAAGCACTAACAATAATAATGTCGAAAGTTTGAAAAAGAATAGAAAGTATAGCTTCACAGCATGCTGCTACGAGGGTGACAGATTTTATTTCCCATTCTCACAATCTCATTATATGTCCATTCAGAAGTTAAGGAAACAATGAAAACTGCATACATTTTGCAAGTAAGCTTAATAATAACTGTATACAGCCAATTGGTTTCATTTGACAGCATATAATTGTCAGGATTTTTTTGTTATCCACAGCAATATGTTTAGTGCTATTATGTTTTCCTGCAAAAGATGTTTATGAATAAAATATCACATTTTTATTACAAATCTGTTATTTTCTTCTGTGTAAATATTTGTAAATGACCTTCATGACAATGTATAATTAAAAAAAGAAAGAAGAAAATATAATTTACTTTAGAGAATACTGTTGTGCGTTTTGAAAAATACTCTATGTCAAAAATTCAGTGACATCTAGTTACATTCCATATTAGATATTTATGAAGAATGTTTGTAAGCCAGCATTTAAAGTTGCTCAGCTCCCATTACTCTTTTTTTTTTTTCTTCTATTCGATTTCTAGTTTGTTTTCTGTTTTGATTGGTAATTTAATACTAATGCTGTTACTTATTCGAGCTGTAATGGTAACACTCATAATAATTCTAAAGAGCCTGAATGTGTTGATGAGCATTTCTAACTTTTGTTGTGATGTAATCTGGTGCTTCATGGCCAGTAAATGACTTGTGAATGTATGAACTACTGTACCTCAAAGCTGCACATCAGTTCTCCTGAACTCCAGAACTCACACTGTTATTTCAAACATCTCTAATAATAGTACAAATATACAACAACTATTTAATTGTATATTATAGAATATATTACATATTTCATTATTTATTTATTTATTTATTTATTTATTTATTTTTCTCCCATGAAATTCAGAAATATTCTAATGAGTTAATATTTTACCCAAATGGAGGCATGAGAAAAGCTTGAGCACTGATCTGCTCCTTCACTCTAACCTTAATGCTCATTACTTTTTATGCTCATGTGAGTTCTTATGAATTTGCAATGGTGATGGTCCTTTAAAGAGAAAGGGAGATGTCACATTGTGCATGGGTTCATTACAAGTCTGTCCTCATTCCTTTGAAGATGGATCCTCTATCATATCAATGTCCAGGAGATGGGAGATTTTATGTAGAAACTGGGATTTCTCTGGGATTAAAGGGATTTTCCACACGGATGCCATCAACCTGAAACCCTGAAGCCTCTTGTCCAGTGATTGCTACTTTATTTATTTCCAGTGGAGGTTTCACAGACAGTCTCAGAGACAAAATGATTCAATTTGACCATTTTCCCAGCATATACATACTATAACTATATAGTTTTAGTTTTCTTTTTCCTTTCCTTGAGTATGAATTAACATGAAGGCATAATAAAATAAAATTTACTGCCTGATGAATTTCTTCTTGACATTTTGCCTAAATATATCACACACTCCATTTATGTGCTTCCCTCTGTTACTGTTGGTATGTATGTTCAATCTGCGAAACGAATTACTCTTTTACTGGATGTGTGAGATTTCAGTGAGCTGAACATTGAGCTCTGTGCTAATGTCATGAAATATATTGCATTCCTGTCTCCAATATTTATAACTTTTTTATTCCTCTGCCTACATGAATATTTCATGCATCCCAGCTGCTTTCATAAACATAGACAGTTAGTATAGGATGGAGATCACCACAGAGGGAGAATTCACATACATGCACACTTGAGAATGTGGAGATGTGTCTGCTTGATCAACATCAATTATTTTCACATTAATTGGCTCAGAACCATATTCTGGGCTTTCCGGGGTTTGAGTTTGGCATTGTGAAATAGTGTGTAAAAACTAAAGACTGCAACAAATGGAAGTTGTTGATCCTCCAAAAGGTGCCATGGATCAGTTTCTTGACATCAGGCACAATCAGTGCTTTAAGTTAGATTAGGGATTATTCTGAAAGTTTCAGCAACTGGAAAGACATTTTCTTTTCATTTCATTCATTCAAAGTCTCATTTTGCTCCATATTTATTTACAATTGTTTTCTTTTTTATTATTATTATTTTTTATTTTTATTTTTATTTTAAATAATATTATTATGTAGTATTGTGTGCCTTTAACTTTGAAAAGTCCAATGTGTAATATACATTTTTACTAGTAATTTGAACATACAAAGTACATTTTATACAATATTTATTCTCTCTCTCTCTCTCTCTCTCTCTCTCTCTCTCTTTTCCTATATGAATATATTGTGATATGATAAATTATATCCCTATTTTATGAATAGGAATAGAAACCAGATGAATAGAAACTTTCGTTTTGCTGAAGCATGTCAAAATCTGGCAAAATCAGCACATCAACATGTTAGTGGATGTCCTTTGGAATTTTCAATAGAGCCTTTGGATACAGGGTTTCTCAAACTTTTTCAGCCAGGGACCATCTTATTTCATTTATTCCTCCACAGTAAGCTCTTTATCCTGGTCAGGGTCATGGAGGATCTGGAGCATATCCCAGTAATGCTGGGCTCAAGGCAAGAGAAATCAGCTCAGTTCAGCTCTGGTGGAATGCCAGTCCATTGCAAGTGACCATACACACATACACACCTACATTCATTCCTTCCTAGGGGCAATTTAGCCTGGCCAGTTTACTTTCCATGTTTTTGGACGGTAGAAGGAAATTAGAGAGCTCTACAGTAACATGTGCTCATGATTGAACACAGGAACAAGGAGCTGTGTGCGGGGGCAGTGCTACACTACACAATGCACCTTTATACTGCCATGTGATGCTCAATCCTGAGACCTCTTAGAGAGTGATATGACAGCATAATATTATGGACCCCCATCTGAGTGTATTCCAAATATTCAAACTATTAGGCCCATATGCACAACAATATTCTGCCTATTTATTAGCTTTATGTTCCTGAAATTTCTTAAATAATTTCAGGAATATAATCCAACATATTTTTAAGATTTCATTTCAGGAACATTGTGTAAGAACACACTTCATCACATTTCCAGCATTTGGCAGACCCTTATCCAGAGCAGCTTACATTCTATACAAGTGGGAGTTAAGGGCCTTGCTCAAGGGCCCAGTAGTGGCAACTTGGTGATCCTGGTATTTGAACTCACAGTCTTCCTAGCAGTAGTCCAATACTTTAACCACTGGGCTACCACATCCTCACACTTTCACAGGTTTCACTGCCCCGCCTGAGAACCACTGTTCCTCAGCATAGAGTCTCTTATATGTGTAACACATTCTGCAAAAACAAAATGGTCAGGTTATGAAAAAAATCATCACTTAATAATCACCTGAGGCTTTCTACCATATGGCAACTCTTTAGGAAGCTGCAAAAATGAAGAAGAAGAAAAAACCTTTACAGTGATCTCTGTCCCATTTTATCTGGGATTCCAACTGTTTTGCTGCAGTAAGCAGATTAAAGTTGTCCATAAGGTGAAAACTGAATATGCAACATCACACACACACACACACACACACACACACACACACACCTCAATCTAGAGATTTAATATTCTCACCACTTTCATGAATTCTAACAGTACCTGATTGATCTGGGAGAGGGCTGGCATGTTTGATTACTCTTTTACTGCTCTCCTCTCCTCTATCTCTCCTCTCCTCTCCACCATCCTCTACCTTCTCTCACTGCAGCTCCTCACAGCTGCCATGACCTAGCAGCTTCCTGATTTAACCATTTTACAGTTTTATGAAATCACTCAGAGATGCAAGAAGTGTAAGAAGATCAGCTGCTCTCTAAGATTCTAAACAGTTTTTATTAATCTACAACAGTCTAACTATACCAAATACTATATATATATATATATATATATATATATATATATATACACACA
>JAOTRN010000036.1:19504719-19519075 GCA_028566695.1 Bagroides melapterus
CTGTTGAAATGGCGTCGTCCGTGGAGCGATTTGGACGATAGGCAAACTGCAGGGGGTCCAGTGAAGGTGGTAACTGGTGGTAGGTGGTATCAACTGGTAACTAACTTTGTTATACATTGAACACTTGAAAATAGGAGATTCTGCCAAAAAATGGTGTCATGTTCTAAGTAGTTTAACACATCTAGATGTAAATGAAATCTCAGGAAATAAAACCTGAAAATCTCATCTTTCATCTCATGTTCATCTTTTTATCTCAAACCAAAATATCAAGTGTATAGCAACAACAAAAATATTTGACGTTCCAATGTTTTCTGAGGAGACTGTGTTTGGAAGATAAGCTAGTATGTCATTCCCATGTGGCCACTTACAAGGCCACCTCCCAGCATTCTCTGTATATTTTTAGATTTTGCTCTTATTTCAGGTAACACTGCAGCCTCCACAAATTAACGCATATGAAAGGTGAAGAAAAGCCATACCTTTGGGATTTAGCGTTTGAGGTTTTAATTATAAATAGGAAACCAGGAGAAAAGATGTGGCCTAACAATTATGGGAAGGGGGTTCATGCATCACATACAATATACAGTATACTATATATACTGTGTATATATAATATTTCAGCCACTTTGATTATCACCTGGTTGTACGTCCTAGTGCACAGTGTCTTGGCCACCACAATCCTCCAGTACAAATTAAATGGAGCCTTCTGAGTGATTCTATGAGTGTTTTGATGATGATGATGATGGTGGTGGTGGTGGTGGTGGAGTACTGTCTGCCACATCACCCAGAATCTTCCACAGGTGTTGAATCCAGTTGAGATTGGGTGGCTGGTGGTGTCTATACAAACTGAATGGAGAATTCATTAAAAAAAAACCAAAAAAAAAAAACAATCAAAACATATTCAAGGCTCACAAAAAAGACATGCTTGGTCAGTGATGTTTAAGTCAGAACACTTTTTATAACATTTGTGTTTTCCAATTCAGGTAGCTGTTTATAAAATAACTGCCTCCAAGTTAGTGGGAGATGTTCAACCAATCAGGACAGTCATGGTCTCAGTCAGTATACCACCATTTAGACATAACAGAACACAAACTGTTTTTCTGGTACAGCTTTGAGAAGACACTGAAGGATGTTTTTTGAGTTTTGAGTTAGCTTTGGATATCACTTTAATGTTTGGTCATTTAAAATTGGCCTCCTGTAACACTGAATAGCTAAGAAAAGACAATTCCCGGTACACATTACCAGTTGTCATTGCAAAATCGTTCAGGCTGTGAAGAATATCACTGAGCTGCATTTGTTCCAGATGATGTCTACTGGACTAAAATCACTCTGATGTTGCTTTAATTATTCATCAAGTATGTTTTAAACAAAAGTGATCTATATGACATTAAAAAAACACAAAATGTAACACATCTTTTTTTTTCATTCCGTCTCAAAAAGAGGCATAAACAATAGTCCAAGCATGAACACAAGCCACCCACTTTTATTTTGATTTGCATGAGGTGGAATTCGCTTGCATTTAGAATTTACATAATAGTAGGAAAATAATTCATTCATATCTCTACACAACATCTGGTAAACTGATCATTTACTATGTTGTTTACAGTGTTTTGCATAGTGTTGTGCTGAGTACATGTATCAATAACTTGTGTATAATAATTTAAAATAACGGCAAATCAGCGCCCTGTGTAGGATTTTTTTACTTTTATGAGGCAGTGGTATTCCTTTTGGACTAGCTTAGGTCCTAAAAGGCTACAAGTCTAAAGAGATTTGTTATTCCAACTTCTTAACCAAAACAAATTCAGTCAGTGTTGGTCTTGGTAATTAACTGATGAAGTGAATTGTTTGTATTAAATGAGGTAGAATAATAATGCTGCAATTTATTGTTAAATGTGACACAACCTACTTTGGATGCATGGTTATTAATAGAAGCAAATACACATTAAAAGCTTGGTCCAAAGTTCCTCATTATATGATGTTGCTGTGTGTGAATTATGCATTTGTTTGGGCAGGAGTGGTGTCTAACTGCTATAAACTGATGTATTAACATTGAGAAAGTGATAAAGAATTCAGTTAAATTCCTTGTAGTGTCCCTCAGTACCCAATGAAAAGAGTGATCCTTGCTTGCTATATAATTTTTTACATTCTTTATGGAAATAGCCAGAACCTTTTTTAAGTCATGAATGGACTCCTGTTAGCCTTGAGCAGTTCCGATTATAAAATAACCTTGCTGTGTGTTTGTTCCTTAAAAACGTAAGGGTAGTTTACTCTAGTAGAGCAGAGTATAAGTAGTAAAGGGAATTTGATTTCATGATCACACAACTCCACTTGAGATGTTCATAAATAGATTTTTTTTAAAAAAGAAAACAAATTCCTACCCTGTGTCCACTGTGCAGTGTGAATTTCCTTAGTTAAAAAAATCAATTTATTGATTGTATTTCACAACTGCTTCTTCGTTTTTTCCCATCAAGGCATGTGTATTCTTTAAATCCCCTTACCCTTGGTTATTCATCACTGTTTCTGTGTTCAAAGCCATTATAAGCCCATCGTTGCCTCTTGTCATTTCCATAGGGATAGGGACATATCCATAGGAACATATCCAGGGAGCACTTTTAACTATGTGTTAAAATATGATTAAAATTATCATATGGCATTACAGCAGAATCAATCATGGATTTTTAAACACATAGAATGAGAGCTAGAGCCTACTCCAGTCTCTTGTACATCTAAAGCTGTGCTACAATCTGCTAAGCCCAGGTGGAATGTAGTGGTTTGCTGTTTTATGAGCCACATAAACGAACAATGCCATAAATCTCTGACCCGTGTGTGGTAAATATTAGCTTTGGGACATATCTAAGCCACTATCAGATATTAAATCCTAATATTCTGAATCCTGAAATTGTGGCCCTTTACTCCACACGTAATCAAGTCCCATTTTCACATTCCTAGGGAAGATAACCATTTACCATTAACCATTTCCTTCATTCTTTTCTCACAGCCATTTTGATAACACTGCCGCTATGGACAGTTCTGATTTATAATTTAGTTTACAAAAAAAAGGATTGAATAATTCATTCAGTAATTCACTAGAATTGCATAATTCATTCCTTCGTCATCCTTAATGGATGGCTCGACCATGAACCACCACGAATCAAAATATTTCCTGATTGTTGTGCATATTCAGTAAACCAGTAGGTCACATCAGTGTGTGATTAGTAATGTGACTGCAGCCACTATTTATTATTTATTTGTTTGTTTATTTATTTATTATTTGTTTATTATTTTATACCCCATGTAGTGCACATAAACAGGGAGTCATGAGTCATTTGGAGTACAGTTGAAACAAGAAGGTAATGTCCAGATAACTGATTATCATGTATAAGGAGTGAATCATGTATAAACTAAGCATCTGTGTTTTTTAATCGTTAAACCTATATTATTATTATTATTATTATTATTATTATTATTATTATTATTATATGTTATTAATGAATTATCTGATTAATGAAACTAACACAAAATGCTGTTTTTCAGGAATTAAGGGTTAATGATGTGTGCATAATATATGCCAACATAATTAATTACAGGTCATTTTGATGGATGTGTGTTCAAGATTCATTTCAAAATTCATTCATGCCATACGGATTTCCTCCTTCACACTCTCTTATATCCCTCGTTTCCTCATCTTACTTTTCCATTAGCTTCCTTCCTGAGATTTTCTCACCTCTCCTCATCCCATCTTTCCCTACAGATCAGCTTGACCCTCATTCTACCTCTGGTCAACCCACAGCAGAGTGGGACACATGAAAGAACAGAGAGCTAGAGAAAGCAAGACAGAAGAAAGACATTTCCTCACCGTGCAGTATATTCGGCTTTATGTGCCTATAAAATGAGGCGCAAATTCTGAAAGTAAACTAGATTCTTCCCCTCAGGCTATGTTTTAATAAGCAAGTGCAAACTTGTTTAGTTTGGAGTAGTGAGCCAATCGCAGGATTTCCTGAGTGATAGATCACCTTTTGCCTGATTGAATGTAATGAGTGAATGCGCAAAGGGATTTTCACAGCCAGAATCCATCATGACATATTCATGTCTACACAAATCCATAGCTCCACAATGGAAGGGTTTCATGAGAAATCACAATGATATGAGTTGATGGCACAGAGCAGGATGCATCGCTTTAACATCAATCACAATTCAAAAACAGCAGAAATGAAATAACTGATACCTCACACACCGCAAGGCACTGAAACACTCAAATGCTGAAGCAAATTTGTCCCATAAAATGTCTTAGAAAAACTGTGGCAGTCTGTCAATAGGGGCCACTTTATGTAGAGCCACACCATTTATCTCTGTAATCTCTGTAAACTACTCAGTCATAACTCTGTATGTTTTACATTAAATTTAAATATTAATGAACTCTTCTGATTGTCCAAAGATTTTTTTTAATAAACCTTACTATTTGATATATAAGCTGTTGTTCCATTGAATTACTTACATTTCCATTTACTTATCCAGCGCAACGTACAAAAGTGCTTTTAAGTCTATGTATCTTTGAATGCATTAACTCAGGTTCACTAGGTTACAGACTTAAGATACCATGAGCCTAAAACTCTGTTCAAAGTTGGTGGGGTTTTTTTTGTCCGAAGTACACACATACAACATACAGTGGAGAAAGTGCTAGTTCAAGTATTTCATGAAGAGGTAGGTCTTCATCCGATGTTTGAAGATAGCCAGTGACTCAGCTGTTCTCACCTTTTCATTTACACAATACTGGAATTAAATGTTATTAAATTTAGTTTCTGCAAACAAAAAGCTAAATGTAAGTGCAGACAGTCTATCTATGATGTACAGATCCATTTCTATTGTAAGCTATGATACAAAGATTGTCAGAGATAAAGAGTGATTATGAACTGGACAGTTTCAGTACAAATCAGTACACAAATGCATGTGTACCACAGTGACCTTAAAAAGCTGAGAAAAATTATCACTCAAAATGAGCTACAGTATGCTGGATGACTGCATGCTGTCGACTCTCAACTGTATTTTATAGAATTACTCTAAAAAAAGGCACTAAATACTAGCCTAGAGGAGAAGAGTGATAGCTTCCTCTGCGTAATGTTGTGTGAGGCTTTCGTTATTAATGTCATCCTGAACCACCAAAATCTACAGGAATGGGAAAAAGAAAGTATTCACTTCTTCAGTTCTAGGTTTTTTATTTATCAGGGTCTTAATTGTGTAGTTCTGACAACTTCTATAATTTAGCAGATTAACCTAAAAAAAAACACAAAATATACAAAAGATTTCAATATGTTGTATTTTTTTCCAAAACACCCAGACACCAGGTGGGAAAAATAAGTACATCCTTCCTACTTCCGTAATACAGCCATTATCAGCCAGGTGTGACTAATGAAATGCACAAGATTAACTGCTTTGAGAAATGTGACTAGTTCAATAAAAGCTGAACCTTTGGCAGTTTTAGTGGTCTGGAGAGCAATTGTTGCTGATCATCAATCATGGAAGGGTTATAGGGCCATCTCCAAACACCAAACAAAACTCACCATTCTGAAGTTAGAAGGATTGTTTACAAATGGACAGCCTTCAAGACATTTCGATCTTTCCAGGCTATGGCTAGGGTTTGGGTTAGCTTTCAAAAGAATGACCACATAAATTAAACATAAAGCCTTGAATTTTTTTCCCCATTATAAACATATTATAATATAGTGCCTTAATTTGTGAAAATAGCAACAACCAATTCTACACTTTCTATGCAATTCAACACAGATTAGTTCATCAGTTAAAACTACTGTCAAAAGTGTCAACCTTTTTTTACAAAATCATCAAAAACAAATGTTCAATCTCCTTCTACCCAGCAAGAGATACAGGACCAGCGGCACCAGAACCAGTAGGTTCAAGGCCAGTTACTTCCCTACGACTGTAAACCGAATGAACTCTACATTACACAGCTAGGACCATGATGCTTCACTAATGCTCTACTGTCTGTAATCACATTGCAGTTCTGCTCCAATCTGGAAACTCTGTTACATAATTTAGACCAAATATAAATGTACATAACTAAATTCTTTTCTTTGCTATCCATTTATGTACATAATCTGTAAATACACTGTATATTTCTTGGTTATTGTTGTACATACAATGTAAATAATGCACACATTTCCACAGCATATATAATTATATTCTTTTACACATGCACATACTATTCCTACACACATATGACCTGCCATAGCCTTATTTATTGTTGTATATACAGTATATTTACTTATTTATCTGCACTAGTTCACTAGTTCACAGACTCTCAATACCAGACTCTCAATATCAGCCTAAAAACTCAGTTGGAGGACAAACAGGAAAATAAGAGCTAGTTTAAGTGTTTCAGGAAGAGGTAGGTCTTCACCCATCATTTAAAAAACAAATAGAATAATGATCATATAAAAGAAATAGAATTATGACATTTGGGTGTAATTATTTTTTTGCATTTGTATTACATTTAGCAATGTTAAGCTTTTTCACGTTAGCTATAGACTATCCCCAGATTCTGTGTATTGATAACGGATTGATAACTACCTAGTAGCTGGATAACAGCACACTGTAAAAGGGATGCTCCTCTAGCAAAGCGATAAGACCTCTAGCAATATTAATCAGCAAATTTTGAGATTTTCTTTTATTAATAAAAGAAACTTGCTGCTCCCAAAATATTGTTCAGTGAAAATGTTGTCAAGAGCAATTTTATTTTCTTGTTTTTTTTTTTTTTTAAATAATAGTATTTTCTTACAGAATAAATGGCATGTGCCAATTTTGTTGACACTCAGGGGGTCCTGTGAAGATTGATAGTTTCATGAATTCTGCTAAATAGTAGAATATATCAAGTTCAGGCTTGGCCATGGTTAGATATAACTGAAATTAAAATATCCTATCATCCAAATCAATACAAAATAATTACAGATAAAGAAATTTATTGTTTTGTAGTGGTTTATTCTCATTTTTAAATAGTGTGCCATTAATTCTGGAGGACACCATGAATTAAGGATTCTGGTAATGGTATTGGAAAAATGTATGGAAAATAACAGAATTAAATTGAGATTTTTGAGCTTAAGCTTGTACCTACCTACTTACTACACCTATATATATATATATATATACGTATATATATATACGTATATATATATATATACGTATATATATATACGTATATATATATATATATATAGGTGTAGTAAGTAGGTAGGTACAAGCTTAAGCTCAAAAATCTCAATTTAATTCTGTTATTTTCCATACATTTTTCCAATACCATTACCAGAATCCTTAATTCATGGTGTCCTCCAGAATTAATGGCACACTATTTAAAAATGAGAATAAACCACTACAAAACAATAAATTTCTTTATCTGTAATTATTTTGTATTGATTTGGATGATAGGATATTTTAATTTCAGTTATATCTAACCATGGCCAAGCCTGAACTTGATATATTCTACTATTTAGCAGAATTCATGAAACTATCAATCTTCACAGGACCCCCTGAGTGTCAACAAAATTGGCACATGCCATTTATTCTGTAAGAAAATACTATTATTTAAAAAAAAAAAAAAACAAGAAAATAAAATTGCTCTTGACAACATTTTCACTGAACAATATTTTGGGAGCAGCAAGTTTCTTTTATTAATAAAAGAAAATCTCAAAATTTGCTGATTAATATTGCTAGAGGTCTTATCGCTTTGCTAGAGGAGCATCCCTTTTACAGTGTGCTGTTATCCAGCTACTAGGTAGTTATCAATCCGTTATCAATACACAGAATCTGGGGATAGTCTATAGCTAACGTGAAAAAGCTTAACATTGCTAAATGTAATACAAATGCAAAAAAATAATTACACCCAAATGTCATAATTCTATTTCTTTTATATGATCATTATTCTATTTGTTTTTTAAATGATGGGTGAAGACCTACCTCTTCCTGAAACACTTAAACTAGCTCTTATTTTCCTGTTTGTCCTCCAACTGAGTTTTTAGGCTGATATTGAGAGTCTGGTATTGAGAGTCTGTGAACTAGTGAACTAGTGCAGATAAATAAGTAAATATACTGTATATACAACAATAAATAAGGCTATGGCAGGTCATATGTGTGTAGGAATAGTATGTGCATGTGTAAAAGAATATAATTATATATGCTGTGGAAATGTGTGCATTATTTACATTGTATGTACAACAATAACCAAGAAATATACAGTGTATTTACAGATTATGTACATAAATGGATAGCAAAGAAAAGAATTTAGTTATGTACATTTATATTTGGTCTAAATTATGTAACAGAGTTTCCAGATTGGAGCAGAACTGCAATGTGATTACAGACAGTAGAGCATTAGTGAAGCATCATGGTCCTAGCTGTGTAATGTAGAGTTCATTCGGTTTACAGTCGTAGGGAAGTAACTGGCCTTGAACCTACTGGTTCTGGTGCCGCTGGTCCTGTATCTCTTGCTGGGTAGAAGGAGATTGAACATTTGTTTTTGATGATTTTGTAAAAAAAGGTTGACACTTTTGACAGTAGTTTTAACTGATGAACTAATCTGTGTTGAATTGCATAGAAAGTGTAGAATTGGTTGTTGCTATTTTCACAAATTAAGGCACTATATTATAATATGTTTATAATGGGGAAAAAAATTCAAGGCTTTATGTTTAATTTATGTGGTCATTCTTTTGAAAGCTAACCCAAACCCTAGCCATAGCCTGGAAAGATCGAAATGTCTTGAAGGCTGTCCATTTGTAAACAATCCTTCTAACTTCAGAATGGTGAGTTTTGTTTGGTGTTTGGAGATGGCCCTATAACCCTTCCATGATTGATGATCAGCAACAATTGCTCTCCAGACCACTAAAACTGCCAAAGGTTCAGCTTTTATTGAACTAGTCACATTTCTCAAAGCAGTTAATCTTGTGCATTTCATTAGTCACACCTGGCTGATAATGGCTGTATTACGGAAGTAGGAAGGATGTACTTATTTTTCCCACCTGGTGTCTGGGTGTTTTGGAAAAAAATACAACATATTGAAATCTTTTGTATATTTTGTGTTTTTTTTTAGGTTAATCTGCTAAATTATAGAAGTTGTCAGAACTACACAATTAAGACCCTGATAAATAAAAAACCTAGAACTGAAGAAGTGAATACTTTCTTTTTCCCATTCCTGTAGATTTTGGTGGTTCAGGATGACATTAATAACGAAAGCCTCACACAACATTACGCAGAGGAAGCTATCACTCTTCTCCTCTAGGCTAGTATTTAGTGCCTTTTTTTAGAGTAATTCTATAAAATACAGTTGAGAGTCGACAGCATGCAGTCATCCAGCATACTGTAGCTCATTTTGAGTGATAATTTTTCTCAGCTTTTTAAGGTCACTGTGGTACACATGCATTTGTGTACTGATTTGTACTGAAACTGTCCAGTTCATAATCACTCTTTATCTCTGACAATCTTTGTATCATAGCTTACAATAGAAATGGATCTGTACATCATAGATAGACTGTCTGCACTTACATTTAGCTTTTTGTTTGCAGAAACTAAATTTAATAACATTTAATTCCAGTATTGTGTAAATGAAAAGGTGAGAACAGCTGAGTCACTGGCTATCTTCAAACATCGGATGAAGACCTACCTCTTCATGAAATACTTGAACTAGCACTTTCTCCACTGTATGTTGTATGTGTGTACTTCGGACAAAAAAAACCCCACCAACTTTGAACAGAGTTTTAGGCTCATGGTATCTTAAGTCTGTAACCTAGTGAACCTGAGTTAATGCATTCAAAGATACATAGACTTAAAAGCACTTTTGTACGTTGCGCTGGATAAGTAAATGGAAATGTAAGTAATTCAATGGAACAACAGCTTATATATCAAATAGTAAGGTTTATTAAAAAAAATCTTTGGACAATCAGAAGAGTTCATTAATATTTAAATTTAATGTAAAACATACAGAGTTATGACTGAGTAGTTTACAGAGATTACAGAGATAAATGGTGTGGCTCTACATAAAGTGGCCCCTATTGACAGACTGCCACAGTTTTTCTAAGACATTTTATGGGACAAATTTGCTTCAGCATTTGAGTGTTTCAGTGCCTTGCGGTGTGTGAGGTATCAGTTATTTCATTTCTGCTGTTTTTGAATTGTGATTGATGTTAAAGCGATGCATCCTGCTCTGTGCCATCAACTCATATCATTGTGATTTCTCATGAAACCCTTCCATTGTGGAGCTATGGATTTGTGTAGACATGAATATGTCATGATGGATTCTGGCTGTGAAAATCCCTTTGCGCATTCACTCATTACATTCAATCAGGCAAAAGGTGATCTATCACTCAGGAAATCCTGCGATTGGCTCACTACTCCAAACTAAACAAGTTTGCACTTGCTTATTAAAACATAGCCTGAGGGGAAGAATCTAGTTTACTTTCAGAATTTGCGCCTCATTTTATAGGCACATAAAGCCGAATATACTGCACGGTGAGGAAATGTCTTTCTTCTGTCTTGCTTTCTCTAGCTCTCTGTTCTTTCATGTGTCCCACTCTGCTGTGGGTTGACCAGAGGTAGAATGAGGGTCAAGCTGATCTGTAGGGAAAGATGGGATGAGGAGAGGTGAGAAAATCTCAGGAAGGAAGCTAATGGAAAAGTAAGATGAGGAAACGAGGGATATAAGAGAGTGTGAAGGAGGAAATCCGTATGGCATGAATGAATTTTGAAATGAATCTTGAACACACATCCATCAAAATGACCTGTAATTAATTATGTTGGCATATATTATGCACACATCATTAACCCTTAATTCCTGAAAAACAGCATTTTGTGTTAGTTTCATTAATCAGATAATTCATTAATAACATATAATAATAATAATAATAATAATAATAATAATAATAATAATAATATAGGTTTAACGATTAAAAAACACAGATGCTTAGTTTATACATGATTCACTCCTTATACATGATAATCAGTTATCTGGACATTACCTTCTTGTTTCAACTGTACTCCAAATGACTCATGACTCCCTGTTTATGTGCACTACATGGGGTATAAAATAATAAACAAATAATAAATAAATAAACAAACAAATAAATAATAAATAGTGGCTGCAGTCACATTACTAATCACACACTGATGTGACCTACTGGTTTACTGAATATGCACAACAATCAGGAAATATTTTGATTCGTGGTGGTTCATGGTCGAGCCATCCATTAAGGATGACGAAGGAATGAATTATGCAATTCTAGTGAATTACTGAATGAATTATTCAATCCTTTTTTTTGTAAACTAAATTATAAATCAGAACTGTCCATAGCGGCAGTGTTATCAAAATGGCTGTGAGAAAAGAATGAAGGAAATGGTTAATGGTAAATGGTTATCTTCCCTAGGAATGTGAAAATGGGACTTGATTACGTGTGGAGTAAAGGGCCACAATTTCAGGATTCAGAATATTAGGATTTAATATCTGATAGTGGCTTAGATATGTCCCAAAGCTAATATTTACCACACACGGGTCAGAGATTTATGGCATTGTTCGTTTATGTGGCTCATAAAACAGCAAACCACTACATTCCACCTGGGCTTAGCAGATTGTAGCACAGCTTTAGATGTACAAGAGACTGGAGTAGGCTCTAGCTCTCATTCTATGTGTTTAAAAATCCATGATTGATTCTGCTGTAATGCCATATGATAATTTTAATCATATTTTAACACATAGTTAAAAGTGCTCCCTGGATATGTTCCTATGGATATGTCCCTATCCCTATGGAAATGACAAGAGGCAACGATGGGCTTATAATGGCTTTGAACACAGAAACAGTGATGAATAACCAAGGGTAAGGGGATTTAAAGAATACACATGCCTTGATGGGAAAAAACGAAGAAGCAGTTGTGAAATACAATCAATAAATTGATTTTTTTAACTAAGGAAATTCACACTGCACAGTGGACACAGGGTAGGAATTTGTTTTCTTTTTTAAAAAAAATCTATTTATGAACATCTCAAGTGGAGTTGTGTGATCATGAAATCAAATTCCCTTTACTACTTATACTCTGCTCTACTAGAGTAAACTACCCTTACGTTTTTAAGGAACAAACACACAGCAAGGTTATTTTATAATCGGAACTGCTCAAGGCTAACAGGAGTCCATTCATGACTTAAAAAAGGTTCTGGCTATTTCCATAAAGAATGTAAAAAATTATATAGCAAGCAAGGATCACTCTTTTCATTGGGTACTGAGGGACACTACAAGGAATTTAACTGAATTCTTTATCACTTTCTCAATGTTAATACATCAGTTTATAGCAGTTAGACACCACTCCTGCCCAAACAAATGCATAATTCACACACAGCAACATCATATAATGAGGAACTTTGGACCAAGCTTTTAATGTGTATTTGCTTCTATTAATAACCATGCATCCAAAGTAGGTTGTGTCACATTTAACAATAAATTGCAGCATTATTATTCTACCTCATTTAATACAAACAATTCACTTCATCAGTTAATTACCAAGACCAACACTGACTGAATTTGTTTTGGTTAAGAAGTTGGAATAACAAATCTCTTTAGACTTGTAGCCTTTTAGGACCTAAGCTAGTCCAAAAGGAATACCACTGCCTCATAAAAGTAAAAAAATCCTACACAGGGCGCTGATTTGCCGTTATTTTAAATTATTATACACAAGTTATTGATACATGTACTCAGCACAACACTATGCAAAACACTGTAAACAACATAGTAAATGATCAGTTTACCAGATGTTGTGTAGAGATATGAATGAATTATTTTCCTACTATTATGTAAATTCTAAATGCAAGCGAATTCCACCTCATGCAAATCAAAATAAAAGTGGGTGGCTTGTGTTCATGCTTGGACTATTGTTTATGCCTCTTTTTGAGACGGAATGAAAAAAAAAGATGTGTTACATTTTGTGTTTTTTTAATGTCATATAGATCACTTTTGTTTAAAACATACTTGATGAATAATTAAAGCAACATCAGAGTGATTTTAGTCCAGTAGACATCATCTGGAACAAATGCAGCTCAGTGATATTCTTCACAGCCTGAACGATTTTGCAATGACAACTGGTAATGTGTACCGGGAATTGTCTTTTCTTAGCTATTCAGTGTTACAGGAGGCCAATTTTAAATGACCAAACATTAAAGTGATATCCAAAGCTAACTCAAAACTCAAAAAACATCCTTCAGTGTCTTCTCAAAGCTGTACCAGAAAAACAGTTTGTGTTCTGTTATGTCTAAATGGTGGTATACTGACTGAGACCATGACTGTCCTGATTGGTTGAACATCTCCCACTAACTTGGAGGCAGTTATTTTATAAACAGCTACCTGAATTGGAAAACACAAATGTTATAAAAAGTGTTCTGACTTAAACATCACTGACCAAGCATGTCTTTTTTGTGAGCCTTGAATATGTTTTGATTGTTTTTTTTTTTTGGTTTTTTTTTAATGAATTCTCCATTCAGTTTGTATAGACACCACCAGCCACCCAATCTCAACTGGATTCAACACCTGTGGAAGATTCTGGGTGATGTGGCAGACAGTACTCCACCACCACCACCACCACCATCATCATCATCATCAAAACACTCATAGAATCACTCAGAAGGCTCCATTTAATTTGTACTGGAGGATTGTGGTGGCCAAGACACTGTGCACTAGGACGTACAACCAGGTGATAATCAAAGTGGCTGAAATATTATATATACACAGTATATATAGTATACTGTATATTGTATGTGATGCATGAACCCCCTTCCCATAATTGTTAGGCCACATCTTTTCTCCTGGTTTCCTATTTATAATTAAAACCTCAAACGCTAAATCCCAAAGGTATGGCTTTTCTTCACCTTTCATATGCGTTAATTTGTGGAGGCTGCAGTGTTACCTGAAATAAGAGCAAAATCTAAAAATATACAGAGAATGCTGGGAGGTGGCCTTGTAAGTGGCCACATGGGAATGACATACTAGCTTATCTTCCAAACACAGTCTCCTCAGAAAACATTGGAACGTCAAATATTTTTGTTGTTGCTATACACTTGATATTTTGGTTTGAGATAAAAAGATGAACATGAGATGAAAGATGAGATTTTCAGGTTTTATTTCCTGAGATTTCATTTACATCTAGATGTGTTAAACTACTTAGAACATGACACCATTTTTTGGCAGAATCTCCTATTTTCAAGTGTTCAATGTATAACAAAGTTAGTTACCAGTTGATACCACCTACCACCAGTTACCACCTTCACTGGACCCCCTGCAGTTTGCCTATCGTCCAAATCGCTCCACGGACGACGCCATTTCAACAG
>JAOTRN010000036.1:19521185-19531435 GCA_028566695.1 Bagroides melapterus
GGTTGGGTGGTTGGTGTTTTTTATTGAGCTAGCTCTCGTGAGAGAGAGAGCGAGAGTGAGAGAGAGCGAGAGAGAGAGAGAGAGAGAGAGAGAGAGAGAGAGAGAGAGAGAGAGAGAGAGAGAAACATAAGGAGTGGAAGCACCAGAATTACCAAGGGGCCTTAAAGACAAAACCATCCATCATGCCTGTTGATTTGTTTTGCAGATTGTTTTACAGCTGCTGTGTGACAGAGATTACTGCATAACCGAGTAAATAAATGACAACCCTCATAAAATGGAAGAATCCTGCATTGAGGCATTTGGACCTTGAGCCCACAGCATCCTACCATTACCTTCAATGTCCTCTCATAAACGGACCCGAGGGGCTAGCTGTCTATTAAGCATTTTGTCCATTTCTGTTCTATTATTGCATGCCCCTTATGCTTTTCTGACTCAAACATTTTATCTTATCTAATTCAGAGTAGGTTCATCAGAGAGTCTGTGTCCTTTACAGGCCCCAGATAGCTGTCACAAAGTCTATAACTTAACATTTCATCTGGCATTTCCACACTGCATTCATAGGCAGCACTATATCATTCTATTGCCCTATTCAAATTTGCCACAGTCTTATTCAGAGCTGCATTTGGGATGAAGCCATTGTTCAGCAGACAAGAAAGAGAAGGTTTGCAGTATTCATTATAACACCTGCAATGTACGTTTGGAGCACCGCATGGGACACCAGCACAAGAGAACCACCAGTGAAAAGTCAAGTGAACAGAAATGTCTGTGATGATATAAACACAGATATTCAAATTCTTTCAGCTGCTGTTCTGTAAGGGAGAACAACAGGGTGTGCACAACTGAGTAACCACATTTGCAGTAACATTAGGCACTAAAATCTACAAGATCAAGTTATAAATAATATTTAAAACATGGTTAGAAGCATATAATACATACATACATACATACATACATACATACATACATACATACACACACACACAATATGAATTTACTCACCTTCCCACATTTTGCTTTGTTCATTTTTTTATTTTTTTATTCTTTAGATGACTGCAATTAGTATATACATGTTTAGCACACAGTACGATCATTTTTTTATATTTAGATATTATATTTTTACAGGAGAAATCATAGCAGGTGCTCAGAATTGTATTGTTATAGTGATAAACAAGCAGCCTGAAGTTGCATTAGTGGTCTGATTTGCTTTAAGAGAAGAACAGTGTCATCTAGTGGTTCCATCCGTCCAGTGAGTCAAACACTTCAAAAAACTACAAAAAATGACCTAGAACATATTCTAAAACTTTTAAAGCCTACCCGTTAAAGCCAACAATGCTCAAGTAAATTGTTTAGATACAAGACAAAAAATTTGCAGTCATTCGCTTGTTCTATTTTCCATTACCAATATTATTAATGGGGCTAATTAATGACAAGCCTACCCCTAAATTTGACTCTAACCTTAATGTCCGGAAACACACATTTGGACTCGGAGACTTTTGATCCTCACAGAAAACATAAAATCATGACCTCAAAAAATGGCAACAGCTATCAACATAATTTAAAAAATGATTCAAATAAACTAAATAAGTGCACCGTGCAGCTGACAGAGTGACAGTGGATGTACCACTGCTCAATACATTATCATACAAGATATAATCTGTAGAAATAGACCTATATGGAATGTGAATTTTGAATACAGTCTATTGGAAGAGGTATACAGCTCTATCAAAGGGTACACATATTACTTTGTCCAGTCTGATAAAGAGAAAATGGGTAAATATGCTGAATGAATTTCAGCCTATGCACTTTTATCAAGTTCGCTGGCATATACCTAATATTTAATTAAAATAACCTGGATGACTAATCACCCATGCTGTAACAACCACACAAAGTTCACCAGTAGGCAGAGGGAAACAGATCATCCCTCAAAGCATCTCTAAACCCTGACGAAGTTTAAAGTCTAAAAAGTTTTCTTGAACTCTTTCAGCAGCATGGATTTCAACATCACTCTTCAGCCGAAGCCAGCAATAATATCAGTTTCACAAAATAAAAGTCACTTGTAAAAAGAAAACATCAGAAGAAATTATAGAACAATAGTAGGAGTAGTAGAAGAAGATTTGTTTGAAACGTTCTTAAATACAACTTCGTAAAAAAAAACAAATGTAATTTCTTTTCTATATGAAAACAACTAAAGTCCTCCGCGAGTTTCTGTGGAAAAGTAATACATTACATACACACATTTTACGTGTGTGTGATATAAAGGAATAAATAAAATCTCTCTCACACAGTTTTTAAATATGTTATTGTTTGTTTTTCTGACATCTTATTCTTTTTGACACACCCCGACCTCTTTTTTTTTGGAGCAAACTTTCTCTCTGACAAGCTTTTACGTTATGTCAGAAGTTTATCCAAATAGCAGCCCCCGTTCTTTGGCAGAAATATACCCTTCTCTGTTTGCCCCTCTCGGCCATGTTGACTGCTTCTGGCTTCACTGTATTTCTTGCAGGGGTCGAAACAAGCCGAACTCTTCCAAAAGGAAAAAAAATCTCAGTACAGGGAGAAAGGTGGCCCCGCTCTGAAAACACCGTTTCGAAGCAGGAGACCACATTTTCAAACTCTTTCTTGATCGTTAGTGTGAGATTTTTGTGTCAGTCATGTGGGTATTATTGAGTGTGGGAAGATGAGCTGAGTAGGAGTGTTTGAAGCGGAGGAAAGTTTGAGAAAAGCTGCGGTAATAAAATGGAGAGAACAGCTGAAAGTGGGCTGAGGAGGCTGGCGGCGCTGGAGACCTCTACAATCCTGCCCTCTTACTCCCTGCGTCGACTGCAACAAAAACAGCGATAAGGTGACGTTTAAGCAAAAACTTGTTTTTTCATTGTGAAAACTAGCGTGAATCAAATGTACTTGACGTAAAAGCTGTGAACAGATGTTGAACAAACAAAACTCTCCAAATTTAGCGCTTTATCGTTTACCTTTTTGTCCAGGCCTGGTGAAAACAGTTAGGTGTCGGAGCTGTATAACATCGCCTTATGCTCTTTGTTTTACAGATGTTTTACTCTGCGGAAAAATATCATTTGAATTTTTTGGTCGCCCATTTTTATAAAGTTACTAACATTTTAAGATCAGAAAAAACGCTTTTTTGCTGTGTTGGAGTTGAGCTTCGCTTCTTTAATTCAATCCTAAATAAAGTTAACATTTTTTTGGTTACATTCCTTTCACTCGGGTTACCGTAAAGAAAGCTTTTACTGCTATCATAAAGCGTCTTTAACTTGCTTCACCGACTTGTTTAATCTCTTTAATGGTATTTTCATGGTTCACATTATATCATTTCAGCTTGTCTTGTTAACCTGGAGCAGGTTTCTCAGCTTCACTCTGCCCTGAACATTTTCATACCTTAATGATTATAACCTCTTCTGAATGAGCATGCAGACATCTGATACAACGCAAACACACACGCACACACACACACACACACACCTGAAACATCATTCAGAAATCTGAAACAAGGTCCACACAGGCATCTGAAAAAGGGCGCACACACACTCTTGAAACAGCGCACAGGTATGTGACACAGGGTACACCTTAAACGGAACATATAGACACACCTGAAACAGTGCATACACTCCTACAGCAGCATGCACACATACACTTGTGCACATATACCAGAAACGGCACACACACCTGATCCAACTCATTATTAATATTCATGATGAGATCTTATGAACAGGCAAGCATAAAGCCACAGCTCAACATGTGTTAATGTCTGGTTGATAATCAATATGAATTTTATATTATTTAGCTTTCCTTTAATCATTCTCATATTAGTATTAGTAACAGATTACTTAAACCATATTTTCTATTACTTGAATTATAATGTCAATATTATAGAATAATTGTACATTACATAGAATAGTAAATTTCGGATATTTACACAAGTTTTCTGACAAGTTTCTTTTTGTTTTCATTCTTTCAGATCTGTAGACTTTGCATTTCCATAATACTTGAGGAGTGGATAGTTCTCTGGTAGTTCTCATCCTTCTCTGGTAGTTCTCATCCTTGATTATTGTGGCATTGAAAGCTTCTGTCTGTGCCTTTGGCTGGCACGGGTTATGAGGATGTGCTGCCCGCATCGGGTGCGAAGGATCCTGACGTGATGGGGTGCAGGACAAGCAAGGTCCTCCCAGAACCACCAGGAGATGTACAACTAGATCTTGTCAAGAAGGTTGAACCTCAAACTGATGTCTATAAGAACTTTATACGTGTGGATGGCAGTGACAAAAAGACTGGCTCTCCTTCCCCTCAGGGTCAAAGCCATGCCACAGGTGCTGCCACTAATTCCCCTACGGCAGGAAAAGGCCCGCCGGAGACCTCTGAACCACGGCGAAACAAAGTGGCCAAGTACCGGGCCAAGTTTGACCCTCGGGTGACAGCCAAGTATGAGATTAAGGCACTCATTGGGCGTGGCAGCTTCAGTCGGGTTGTGCGGGTCGAGCACAAGGGTACACGTCAGCCATATGCAATCAAAATAATTGAGACTCGATGGCGTGAGGGCCGCGAGGTGTGTGAGTCGGAGCTGCGAGTTCTGCGGCGTGTACGTCACACCAACATCATCCAGCTGATGGAGGTTTTTGAGACGGCTGAGCGTGTGTACATGGTGATGGAGCTGGCCACAGGAGGTGAGCTCTTTGACCGCATCATTGCACGTGGTTCCTTCACTGAGCGGGATGCCACACGCGTACTCCGCATGGTACTGGACGGTGTTCGCTACCTTCACATGCTAGGCATCACACACCGTGACCTCAAGCCTGAGAACCTGCTCTACTACCACCCTGGTGCTGACTCCAAGATCATGATCACTGACTTTGGTCTAGCCAGTACACGCAAAAAGGGTGACGAATGCCTTATGAAAACCACTTGTGGTACACCTGAATACATTGCCCCTGAAATCCTAGTACGCAAACCTTACACCAATGCTGTAGACATGTGGGCACTGGGGGTTATCTCCTACATCCTGCTCAGTGGCACCATGCCCTTTGAGGACGACAACCGCATGCGTCTCTATCGGCAGATCCTGAAGGGGAAGTACAGCTTCTCTGGGGAGGTGGGAATTTAATATTCTAACTTTATTCTTGTCTCGTTCATATTCTAACACCCAGCTGAGCTGAAGAAGGGAATCAGGTCTAGGGTTTATTTTTTAAACTGAACATACGTTCCAACAATAAATTGGTACATCTAAAGTTTCCATTAGCAATCATTATTTTCCATGTTAGTTAACATTAACAACATATGAGCTTCAGCATTAATTCACATCATTAAAGTTAAACAAATCGGCATTAGGTTATATTGGTTATCCACTGACTAATGTTTATTAACTCCATGATTTAAACCCATCCATATGTATGAGCAGAAGTTACATTATTATTTGCGCCTAAATGTTCATGTTGGAATTTTGGTCTCCATCCATATATATATATATACCGGATCTTTCTATTTAGCCTCAGTGTGTTTTCAAAACCTGCATTGTTTCAGTTTTTTTTGTTAGTGTCACATTTTCTTTCTCCCCGTGTTTGCTTACACAAGGCAATATTTCAAGGTGTACCAAATGCGATTATCTAAGTCACATGTGAGTAAACTGTTCTGTCATTGGCCAGTATACCAGTTTACATGCCAGGGTTCTGCTCCTAGCAGTCATCTATAAAGATGTGTAGACTGCAGCTCCACAAGCTTATTGTGCCTTTCTTTTTAGCTGTACTTATTTGTAATCGATCAGGTTCAGCATGTATCGATGTGCTTGTGCTAAACAAATCTGGCGTTTTAAACGTTTTGAATAGCTTCAGTAAGGCATTACCTCGTCTTTGGTCCCAGTTAAACCAGGATTTGTGTTGCAACCTATTACCAAAACAAACACACTATTCACAGTTCCCATCATGCATTGGCATACAGGTTGGTTTGTTGATCTGTTCAGTCAGATTGCTTTGTCACTACAAGTAAACTGCTCCAGAGTTTGTTTGTGATTGGGTTAAATGAACGGGTGTAAAAATGCCCTCAGTTCAGGATTTTGGCATCATGTTGTCCATATCGATCATTGTGCATTTTATTTACTTACTTTTCAGCTTACTTTAGTTACTCATTGATGGTGTAAACAGTAGTTTATGCAGTCTTTGCTTATTTGGTGTATTATATATGTATTATATAAATATCAATTAGTTAAAGCATTAGTTGCTTTTTCAATATTACTTATGGTTCCGTTTGTGATTACTCTTGTAAGCTTATTGTAAGTTTGTCATTTTAGTGAATGCATTAAATAATGATTGTTAAACGAACCTTAATGTAAAGTTTTACCAGGTTTTGAGAGCTGCTCAGTTATTAGAGGGAAAACTACACAAGAGACAGAAATCAGTGAAACTGTTTAATCGTTGTTTTGATAAAACACAGAAAGAGGAATCAGCATCTAACGTTCAGCATAATAACAGCAATGATCAGGTGGTAGTGCTTAGAAATCATTAGTGTGGAATGTGATTACTTGGGCATTGAATCTACTACAGTGAGGCGTCTTTACAGAAAGCATTTATAATCTTAGTGAACTAGATGTTGATGTCTATCTATAGCACAATGTAGCTAGAAATGTATCAGATATGTCTTATTTCTGTTGCACCAGTTGTTTAGTGTAATTACACTTAATATTTTTTCCCTATGATGTATTCAGGGCCCACTGGTGGTTTGTGGTTTAGCATAAAGACTCTGACCGCCTGTTGTTGTAAAGCTACACAAGAATACGTAGACATTAAGCCAGTCCATTCACAATCTGCATTCCTAAACAGAAATATTCCCCAGAAGGCCACTGTCACGACATCAGAAAACAATAGCTCATGATCGCCTGGCCTCTCATCCCTCTGTACATGTTCATTATGAACTTTATTATAAACTTCCTTTACTGTAAATGTAAATGATGAATGAATCTCTTGACTGACCAAAACTAAATGCATGGTTGTGCTTTTGAGGGAGATTTTGTGTGTGTGTATGTGTGTGTGCTGACTGGATGGTATCCAAAGCTTTCCTGTGATCACATCATGTCCCACACTAACCCGTTGCTGCAGTGTTGTCTGTAAGGTTGTGTGCCTGCTTGCTTACACAACAATCTGTGGGCTTTTAAGAAAAAAAGTTAGACTAAGCAGCAAAAGCTCACCTTCTGTTCTCTGTGTGAAATGAACACAGACTGGTGGGTCTGTGAGATGTAAACAACAAGGTTACAAATTAACAGACAGTTTCATTTGTCGTATTAGTCAGGTTAAATGTTTACAAAACCTTTTAGTTTTGTCCTGGCTCGCCTCAGTGAACAAACCAATTTTCCAAATATGACCGTGCTCATGTGGAGGAACTGCAACTAAAACTCATTGCTGGCCATTTCAGATCTTCACTTCACAATATGAAGAGACTTCTCATAATAGATGTGAAAAATGAAATTTTAGTTTATAAAATGTTTGTTTGTTTGACTTATCATTGGAAAAATGTATATCTGGATTGTATTAGTTTTATTTTGTTTAGGACTGTAAGATATATATTTTAACACATTTGCCAAAATGATGTCATACTGTAAATTCTAATCTATATCTTATATATACATGAAAAATTATGGGGATTTGTTTGAAACTCTAAAATTTGTGTCATGAGAAAAGTCTATTTCTGCATTTCATGTCATTTTCCTGCTTTTCTCACACAGCCATGGCCGAGCGTGTCCAACTTGGCGAAGGATTTTATCGACCGCGTGCTCACTGTGGACCCGAGTGAGAGGTTGACTGCCGGCCAGGCGCTCAAGCACCCCTGGATTATTAGCATGGCTGCTTCGTCTTCCATGAAGAACCTACAGCGCTGCATCTCTCAGAACCTGCTCAAGAGGGCGTCGTCGCGCTGCCAAAGCACGAAGTCAGCACAGTCAACACGCTCCAGCCGCTCGAGCAAGTCAGGTCGAGCACGGCGTGTACGAGAGAAGGAGCTGAGGGAGCTCAACCGCCGCTACCAGCAACAGTACAACGGCTGAAGAGAAGAAGCTGCAGTCACGCTGTACGTGCTGGTACCGACACTCTGGGACCAACTAGACATGTGCCGATAAGCGATTGCGAGATATTTTACAAACATATTTCAGAGTTTTGTTACTGTCCCAGAATTCTGTTCCGAAGGCAGCCTAAGGTTTGTTAAGGACTCTTCACAGGGATCCTTCTTAGTGAAGGCAGTCGTAATCCTGTTCATCAGATAATAAATCAAGAAAAGTTGGAACCATAGTCACTTGGTCCATACTGACTGAATAATAATTCTGTCTTATTTAGAATATCCATATTCCTTGTGAATGAGGAAACATTATGCAATAATCTGCATAATCAAATATAATATCGGCACATGCCTAGGACCCACATGCTGTGAGCAGAGGAGGTCAAGTGACTCAGGAGTGGTGTGTACTGACGAGTCTTAAGGAAGTACTCTGATAGACAACATCCTCGCTGACCACAGAGCCAATTAGCAAAGAAATATATCTTACTCACCTTCCAGTCCATCTTTGTCCTAGTGTTTTTTCCTTTATGTTCATGTTATTTGTATGTAATTCCTCCTTATTTATTTATTGTTAATGTTTTTTTTTCATTATGTTGTCTATGACATTACTGTCTGATTAAGCCTTTATCCGATTGTATTATCTGTTGAACAGAATTCTACATAATGAAGTTGCTGGAAGGACTACTAAATCTGTGGTGGCTGATTTTAGACCTTCCTGATTTTTGCTGTGAATTATTTCTCTTAACTGTTCTAGTTCTAGGTAGTTGCTTTGTAGGGTGATCTCGATGCTGTTAATATTTTTCCCATTTATCACAGTTTATTGTGCCAAAAAAATCATTTGAAATATGAAGGTTAAACTATGCCTTTTCTTTCTAAAGAAGCCATTTGATTGAAGTAGTTATTTATGGGAATTTTCTATTGATACTGTTCCAAACGTTATGTAACTCCTGTCACCTCTAAGCATTTCGATTTTCAGATGGATCTAGAGTATGTAACGTTGATTTACAGTGTGTATTTATCTGTAAATAAAGTGAATGCTCAAGCACTAAAGAAAATATGCAGTACTTATGATTGCATAAATTTCAGTCAGCTGTAGGCACGTTTTATATGTGATCTTATTACAAGCCATCAAATCAGTCAGCTTTTTACCCACTGAAGTGAAAAAATACACTTCTGGAGGAATCCTAGCACATGGAAATACGTACTTTCTTAGTGTAATCGTCTGCTATACCTTTCTCATTTGAAAAATAAAGTTCTTTATCATTAGGAATCAATTGTCAATTAGCAGTAAAATAACAAGTGAGATATACTTCTTTTGGGAAAACCACTGTTTTTTATTTTCATTTTTAACCGAAGAGGAAGGTTGTTTTAAGGAAAGAAATTCGACAACATTACTAGTTTAAATTTACACCTGATGTGTTAATAAAATAAAATCTTTGCCAAATTGCCAGTTTTAAGGAAACGTACCTCAAAATAATAAGAAGCCTAGCAAGATCCTGGATTTCAGAAGAAATTCAGTTTGTGGAGTTCGGTTGTTTTTTCCAAACATAGTTTTCCAAATGTTTTTTTTATCCTCCCATTTGATGAAGTTGATCCAACACTATTTCTAGAAGGAAGAGTGTAAATATGTGTTGTGTTTTTTTGTTCCTGTTCTATTGAAAATTATTGTTGGATCATGTTAAATAACTTTTTTTTAATTACTGAATAGTGAATTGTTAGTTTTTATCAAATGCCTCAATTAAAGAGTTTCATTTAAAAGGTTTTACATGATTGTTCTGTTTTCTTTCTTCTGTTATTTTCGCAGCAACCCTGTAATAGACTGGTATCTCACCATCCACAGCAACACTCGGTGGAAGAAAACGCTTACAGAAGAGAAACAAATTAAATTAATTCTACATCTTAAGTGTCATATTTCTGTTAATAGAATAAGAGACATAGATTTTCATTTTAATGCATGTGTGGTAACTAAATTCTAGAGCATTTAAAATGACTTCGTTTTTAGAATCGCCTATATATCAGCGCCATCCTGTGGTCATAACCTGAATCATACATAGCTATAATTATAAGTTTAATAATATAGAGAGTGATGAGTTGTGGTTAGATTTTTTAAATCCAGGCTAATTTTTAATCCGGACTCCGACAATTGATTAGAGTAAAGAAAAAAGGGGAAAAAAAAGATTTTTTATTCCCTACATTCTAATAATATA
>JAOTRN010000036.1:19544564-19559373 GCA_028566695.1 Bagroides melapterus
TTATTTATTTTTATAGATAGTTTTAGATAGAACCATCTTTGACGCTAACTTTTTTAAAACCAGGAATGCTGTCATGTGCAATACATGCAAGACAGAACTTAAATATTTTTTTGTCTGTAATGAAGCTGATTAATTTATTTTTGTTAATAATTTCTGCTGAAAAAGAAATTTTCTGCTGCTTATCAAAAATAATTGTTTATCACAGCCCTACTGTGTAGTACTCTGTGACGTTATACAGAGTGTTAATAAAATAATGAAATAAATGTTAGTGGTGCGGTAGACTTTTGTTGAGGAATGTGACGTGGACTCGTTGATACCTAAAAGAAACAGCGTATCCTGTGTTGCAGAATTTTGGTTTCAAGAAAAATTTTGTCTTTTCAGCATAACCTATATCATAAAACATTCTAGACCAGGGGTCTTCAATGTTTTTCAGGTCAAGGACCCCTTAGGCAGCAAAGACATAGGCAGGGATCCCCGATACAAATTGTGTCAAATATTGCCACTGATAATAATAAAAACAATCATATTAAGCTAGGTGTATTATATTAAGACAATTAGAACTATGATTTTGCTTATATCATTGTCTTTATATTTTGATATATTTCCAACTCTTTCAAAAAGATTTATGTATCATAAGAAACATATTTTGCACAATTGCACAGTTTATTAAGTTGTTCACACTTGGTTTAATTATAGATTATACATTTTCATACATTTTCCTTTTACTGTCAAGTGGATAATTATATATTTACTTGAACTTCAGCTTTAATTTTAATAGCACTTACATTTAATTTTACTGTCAGGTGGACAGTTATATTTACCTGACCTTCAGATTTAATTTTAAGATGCCTTTAATGAGATGACTGACCCTGGTGAATTACACAAAGGCTGTCTATTCTGGGGGATATCGATGTTGTTAGGTAGAGTATCATGTCAGACTCGGGCTGCAATTTAGCACGATATTTACTTTTCAGGTAGGAGAGGGAGGAGAATGCACTTTCACAAAGATAAGTTGTGGCAAAAGGCAAAATGCTCATCATTGCCTTTGTTGCCAGTTGAGGAAAGTCTTTCTGGCAGGAGATCCAGAACTGGGCGAGAGGGCTTGTCTCATACATATTTCTGCATGTACTGTCAGTGCTTAAGTCAGTCAGTTGATCCTGCTCTGTAACTAACAAATTTGATCCATCTGATGCATTGTCTTTAAATGGAAACTGTATCCATGTCTTGTCCTTTCGCCCGGACTCAGCTTCAGAAAAGTACTTTCCAAACTGGTCCTCCAGTGCCTTTAAGTGTGCAACAAATAAATCTGTCACTTGAGGCGAAAGCACTGCAGAATCACCCAGGTTGTCCACAGATGGGAACATGGAAGTAATTCCATCCATGACTCGCTCTGTCCAGTAAAGCATCTGTCTTGTCATAAAGCTGAATGGAATGTGCATTGCGGCCCTCCATAGAAGTGTTAAGTTTGTTCAGTTCCGAAAAAACATCACCCAGATAAGCCAACTTAGTGAGCCATGCATTGTCATTGAACTTTGCAGCCAGCTCTGTGCAACTCAAACACACGTGTCAATACTGATCCACGAGAAAGCCAGCGCACCTCAGAATGATAAATCAGAGTCGTGTGTTCTTCTTCTGCTGTAGCACACAGAGACGCGTACAGGCATGTTTGCAAAGAGCTCCTCTTGATATGATTAACAGTCTTTACGACACAATCCATAACGTCGGCAAACTCTCCACTCATTTGTTTCGCAGCCAGAGACACTCTGCACAACATGCAGTGAGTCCACAGCACATTTGGGGCTACTTGTCTGACAAGTGCTATAAGTCCACTTTTTAATCCGGCCATGGATCTCGTGCTATCGGTACATAGCGTGACACATTTTGCCCAGGGTATGTCATGTTCGCGGAAAAAAGTATCTATTGCATTCAGGTAGCTGTTTACAAAACAAAAATTCTTCCTGCATTTCATTTCCATCTGCAAAGCGTACAAATGCCAACAGTTGCGCATCCTTGGTGACGTCTGTAGCCTCGTCCAGCTGTAATGCAAAGGCATCTGCCAGCTTTAGTTTCTCTACCAGTTGCGCTCTCACATCAGATGCCATTTCATCATTTCGCCGAGCAATGGTTGTGTCCGACAACGGAATGGTTTTCAGTTTATTTACACAGTCGTCATTCGCAAACATTATTTTGCACATATCAGTGGCTGCAGGCAATATCAGTTCTTCTGCTATTGTATATGGTTTTTTACACTGAGCAATCCTAATATGACGCTTTCAAAGCAAGCTCACCAACTTTAGCTGATTTTCTCATTATTGTCTGTTGCCCTTTGAAAGATTTGAGGCTAGCCTGAAAGTATTCCAGTGGCTTGTCACGCAGATGACCATGGTTTGTCTCCAAATGACGCTGCAGCTTCGGCGGTTTCATGCTTTCGTTGGACAGTACAGCTGAACAAATAACACACACCGGCAGTTCAATGCCACTCGTGTCCTTATAAGTAAAGCCAAGCTTTAAATATGTTTCAGAGTACTTTCTGGACTTAACTCATTTGGCCGGGGCTTCTGCAGCAGGTTTATTAACGTTAGCATCCACATCTGTATTTGCACCAGCAATTTCTGAAGAGGCTGCTGAGTCACTTAACGATACTTTGTGAGTAGATATTACAAAGAGATCCATTCTTTTGAGTTAAATTTGATATAATTTATTAACCAGCGTTTTCAAATTAGCGCGGTCATTGATTTGTTTAGGTATTTTTTAAAATCAGTTTAACTATACCCAGAGATAAGATAGAACTTTATTAATCCCAAAGGAAATTTTTTGGCCAGAGTCTGCTTCATACAAGAGAAATAAATATAATGAAGAATGAAATATTCTATATATCCCAAATGAATACATAAATAAAAAAGGTGCTAAGGAACTAAGAACATACTGCACATGGTGTGTTATTACACTTGGTTTTATATTAATGTACAAGTTATAATTATTGTGAAATTTGGATAAGGCATGTAACGGCACAGTGATCGTGTCAGTGTACATTGTGTCAGCTGTGTTCCCTGCTGAAGGAGGAGGAGATAGAAGTATACACCAGGCGTTAAGCTGTGACACAGATCAGTATGATACTCTGATGAGGGTGGCCTTATGACTCTTGTATTGAGAAGTTTTAGCAGAACTGCATCTGGAAAGAATAAACTGTTGAATAGCTTTCAGAGCAGTAAATTCCACAGTGTTTTCATGATGCAGTGAATAGGGCTGGTTTGACTTTTCCACAGTATATGATAACTGGGACTAAACTGGTCAATGTGTTAATCGTCCACTTAAAAATTTAAGCTGGCGATGAAAATTATAGGACATTTTTATTAGTATGTTTACAAGGAAACAAAAATATCAGATCTACTTATTGTGGTTTCTGTGGGAAAAGATTTCCAGATGTCTGTTGATGTCAGGGGACCTTGACAGGACAAATGAACTCTAAATGAATCACAGAGCCAGGAGTGTCTTCACACCTTTTGTTATCCAAGATTCCATGTGATTTACACACTAATCCAGTCTTAACTTCATCATAATAAGCAAAGGTTGTAGGGCATGTAGTTGTGCAAGTTGCACTCGTTTGTTAATAGGTCACATGACCATCTCATGTATGCATTCTTTACCTATGATAGGAAGAACTAAAACCCTGGTGATGTTGCTTCTATGACAAAACCTTTCATACATGGTCTATATATTATTGTTGTGCATTTTCAGACTTCTGCAACTTTTAGTTAAGTTTCGGTTTTGTTGTGACATGATCAACTGAAGAAATAGTACAGGGGATGAAATTAATTTTTTTTTTTTTTTGAGAATAGCATTTCCTAAAATCTCTGAAGTTTGCCTGTGTTGAAATCACTTTGCATTGTAACCTTTGCATGGTTTTGGTTTAAAGATACTCAACTTTGTTTTGTTGAACATTTTTGTTCCTTTGGTCTCATGTGGAAATTATTAAAAACAGCCCTGTCGAATCTAATTTATAAAAGAAGCACCTACAGGCAATTTAGAAATTACTCTCAAGTCCATGTGGTCACTGACTGTGCAGTTTACAGCATCACCTTTAATCCTTCTTAATAGCTCAGTGTAGTGAAACTCTGCATTCAGGGGAAAGTGGCATCCAGGAGTGAGTTGTGTTTCCTTTGTGAAGAAAAAGGAATGATTTATTGTATTGATAGTTCACAACAAATGGATGTTCCTCTTGATAATTCAATATTTCAGTAAAGTGATGCAGATGAAATCCCAAATGAGTTTAAGTTTATATGTAAGACTCTTTCTCTCTTCCTTTCCAGAGTATATAGTAGCATTTAATGGGTACTTCACAGCGAAGGCACGCAGTCACTTCATCAGCAGTGCCCTGCAGAATGCCAAAGCAGTGAACTGGAGAATAGTGCGACGTGAAAACCCAGCCAGCGATTACCCCAGCGACTTTGAGGTGGTGCAAATCCGACAGGATGCACTCAGCAGTCTGCTCACACTGCAAGACCACCCTTACATCAAGAGAGTCACACCCCAGCGCAAGGTCTTTCGTACGCTCAAACTGCTCAACGGTATGTTCAGGTCTACATGTAACCATTACTCCACCCACTTCATGCGCGCCATATCACCTGTCAGACTAGCCACCGCTAACATATTTGCTGGCTGTTTATATCTGAAGCACACAATGCTAGTGAATGATCAGTGAGAAGGTGCAATACAACATGATTTGTTGTGGCCAATAGCAGACATTTAGTTACATTGGGTTAAATAGGATGTTGGGCCTTATTTGTTACTGGAAGGCAGCTTGATAATGTGGATAGCTTAAAACAGTTTTCTGTTCATTACTGTATCTTTAATGATTCAAGATTCTCATTTTTATTCGTTACATTCACAGTTATATAGAGAATATATAACTAGCAGTAAAATGTAAGTCAGGTCTGCTCCATGGGCAGTGCAATTATCAAAAATGAATGTAAGAGAAAAGTTAATAGTAAAAATAAAATCTAAATTAACAGTAATGTACAAGAATATGTAAACTGTTTGTACAGCAGCAATAAAGGGAAGTAGAAGCTGCAGTGTGCATTGACAATGTCTGTATATCTTTACTGATATAAATGAGGTTATACTGATGTTTAGAGACTGAGTTCAGGAACCTGATGTCCTGGGGAAGAAGCTCCTCCTAAGTCTCTCAGTTTTGGCCATCAGGCTACAGAAGCATTTACTGGATATGCACCTTCTGAAACTATTACTCACAAAAAAAGAAAACCCCACAGAACTTACACATGCCTCATTTGTTAATTAAAACCAAATGTAATGACTGAAATGCTGTAAGGGGACTATTACCCACTGGGGGAGAATGCAGCAGATGACTGAGAGACCAGCAGTTATTTATGTCCTGTTTGAGTGAGAGGAAACAGACCCTCAGGCTTGGAAAGAATGCTGTGTTTTTGACACACACACACACACACACACACACACACACACACACACACACACACACACACAGACTAACACAAGTCACACTAACATGTCAGTCTGCAGCCACACTAAAGGCCTTATTCAAACCTGGTATTAACATCGGAGTATGCTAAGCACAGGTGTGAACAAAAGTCATATTGTCTTGGCATCATTAAAACAACCTTGAGATGTTGTCAGAGTCACATTTGGTCACATTTTGGTAGGGTTCTTCCATGAATAGGTGAAGGCTGCAAGAAAAGGTTCAGTCTTTTCCATTCGGGCACCCGCTGAATTCATTTGACAGTCGCATCTTAGTTAAGTATACCTTTCGAGTTATTGGGTTGATTTTGATGTATTTGGGTATAGTTGTGTCAAGCAAATTTAACAATCACTTTAGCGCCAAACTTGGGCATACAAAGTCACTGTGACGTGTAGCAAAAGTTACAGGAATGGTGTAGGATCTGGTGTGTAGTTTGATATTCATTGGATACGAAGAGTAAAAATACATCTTTGTCCAGGGAACTCAACTCGGAAAAAGCGGCATTATGTCATGGCTGCTTTCTCGTAACATAGTCCATCAGTCTGAAGTGCACTCCTACACACATCCCACTTTCCTCATCAGACCTAGCAGCAAGTCGCACAGGTTCAGTAAGAACATGCTGAAGAAATTATTAATTGGCTGCCAGTCAGACATTGTAGGTGTTGAATGACATATACGTAGGACTACATTTAATCAGTGTAACCTTACATATATAGCATTAATTATCATTTAACTTCACTAGGGTCTTGTCTGTGAAAGCCAGCTTGGGTGGAAAAGATTTATCTAATTATAGTCTGTGGAGGAGGACTTGGGTCAGGTCTTAAAAAATCCCCCTGAGTGCCCCTTGAAATGATTAGCATCACAGGTCATTTTATTATGCCTCCTCTCCATCTTTGTATTAGATCTCAGCATAAATAAAGCATTACCACTTCATGGCTGATTTTGCTTGAACTTCAGATTCAGATTTTGCCTCAAAAAAGTAATAATAACCACCTCAATTTAATGCCAGCTCTAGTCATCTGTATTGTAATTCTAAGTCTATCCTTTTAGTATCCATTTAGGACAGTGATTGTGGTAAATTGATTGAGATTGGCTGAATAGATAACTGCATGCATGTGCGCAAGCGGGGCATCAGTGCAATTCACAAACCATCATGCATCAGATACAGGTTAAGCGCTTCAGTTAATGTTCAGAACATCTTACTTCAGAAAAGAAAAAAGGTGATCTCTGAGACATTGACTGTCATTAGTGTTGACTGGATTGAGTATTTTAGAAACTGAGAATAGCCTTGGATTTTCACACAACAGTATCTAGAATTTTAGAACATCTTGTAAACAGATGGTCTGCAGGCTGAAGCACCTTGTTGTTGAGAGAGATTGGAGAACTGACTTGTCAGATTTGAGCTGACAGGAAGTCTGTCAGAAGTAACTCAGTAAAGTATTTCAGCATGCAACATTGAACCTTGAGGTGGATGTTCTGCAGCAACAGAAGACCACACTGGGTTCCACTCCTGTCAGACTAACAACCAAGCTGGATTTGAAGATTAAAAGAAATCACCTTGTCTGTTTTTAGTCTTCAATTGTCCAGGTTGGGGGAGTGCCCATGAAAGCCTCTGATCCTTGTTTCTGGCTGAAAGGTGTGGAACTTGATGTGGTCTTCTGTTGTAGCTCATTCTTGTTGAGCTCTAGTGTGTTGTGCATACTGAGATGCTTTTCTGCTTACCAACACAAATGCTTGAGTTATTACAGACATCAGAGGGCTCAGCAGTTTAAATACACAGTCCAGCCGATCTTATACCAGCGACCATGCTATTTCCTAATTCTGATGTGAACATTAACTGAAGCTTGACTGCCTGTTTGGTTGAACGTTTTTCTTTCTTTTTGGTAGGTATTCGACTGCATCTATTTTTGATATTTGAATGAAACTGATGAAAATTGTATTTCCTCTACTACAATTTCCTTTCAGTAGCATTATCCTTATTCATTTCTCTCTAATCAGCCGGAGGTGATGGCAGCTCCTCCTGCAATGACACACGCTGGACACAGAAGTGGCAGTCATGGCAGTCATCCCGGCCACTTAGGAGGACTAGCCTGTCTCTGAGTTCAGGGTTCTGGCATGCCACAGGTCGCCATTCAAGCCGACGCCTTCTACGGGCCATTCCACGACACGTGGCTCAAATCCTGCAGGCTGATGTTCTGTGGCAAATGGGCCACACAGGTGTGTGTGTGTGTGTGTGTGTGTGTGTGTGTGTGTGTTTTTCTTGGCCTGTGAATGGAATGTGTATGGCTTCATGGAGTCACTGTTAACAACAAAATGAAGACCTAGAAATTGAATTGAATTGAATGTTTCCTGGCTTCTTTGTAGGGTCGGGAGTGAAGGTGGCTGTATTTGACACTGGACTTAGTGAAAAGCACCCACATTTTAAGAATGTTAAAGAGAGGACCAACTGGACCAATGAGAAGACACTTGATGATGGTAAAACCCCACTGCAGTTTATTTTTGTCAGGAAAGGCTAGAGACATTGCAGCACTGTTTCAGTGAAAGTCTGTGAGTATGTTACATGTGCACAGAAATTGTCTGCTCTCTGCACAGTATTACATTTTTCTTTATAGGTTTGGGCCATGGCACCTTCGTGGCTGGAGTTATAGCGAGCATGAGGGAGTGTCAGGGCTTTGCCCCTGACTCTGAGTTGCACATTTTCAGAGTCTTTACAAACAGTCAGGTACATGTATACAGCATATCAACCTTTTAGCTTAAGGTGTTCAAATGATATTATAGCTATAGTTTAACTAATGATAATTTGTGTAGTCTATAAAGTGTTCTGAAAGTGGTGGAATGGAGTTTATAGAGTGACAGAGTGGCAATCATTATGAAGCTCAAATCTTTTCTTAACTGAGTACAAGCATGAATGAGATGAGTGATGATTAATAATATTTCTCTTAGGTGTCTTACACTTCCTGGTTCCTGGATGCCTTCAACTATGCCATCCTGAAGAAGATCAATGTCTTGAACCTGAGCATTGGTGGGCCAGACTTCATGGACCATCCATTTGTAGATAAGGTGTTCTTTGTTTCCCTTTTTATATGGATTATAATTTAGATGTTTTGTATGCAAGAATTATTCAGGGTGATTTTACACCTATTATTCTGTGCAAAATGTCTGTGCACCGCAGTGCAAAATTGATATTTTTGGTTCATTTCATTTGGTTTCACACTGCACGTAATTAAAGAAACAAACAAAAGAATAAGGTCACACATATCACCCAAGCATAGAGAACTCAAAGCCGGTGCTTTTAAAAATTCTATGAATAACAGGTTTTGTGTATTATGCCTAAATTTAATTTTTTGTTTGTAATTTTAAATTTACAGAGCACAGCTTGTGTTTGTGCAGAGCTTCAGCTTTCTCCTTAGCTCATTTACATGCCATGTTTGGTTCACATTGACTCAGTTCTATGTTTAAACCCATTATTGCTTCAATGGAACAACGTTACGAGTTCACTTGGAACCAGACCGTGACTTGTTCAAACACAAACCACTTGTTTTTGTCCACATCTAAATACAATTCTCTCCTTCCCAAACAAACTTCACACAGAGGGGGAAATGCACCACGGTTTGATTCCAAGGGCTTTAGTATTTGTTATTTAATATAGGAGAAATGCATAAAGGTGCGAATGAGAAAGCAACTTTAGAATAATAAGAGACCGTATCAGTATCTTTTTCTACTTGTGCATTGGAATTCTAAAAATAAACCTGACTGCAGTGTGTAGTCTATGCATATCTGAGCCGATATCAGTTAACCTTCACAGCCGAACTGAGAATCACTAAACAGATCATCCTGAACATTCAGCAAGAGTGCAACTTATTTTCAGTCATAACACATTAAAAGCTACAGGGAAGGAAATCTGTTTCATACAATAGCAAACACTGTGTGAGTATTTCTTTTGCTTGGCTTTACTCCAGGTTTGGGAGCTCACCGCAAATGGGGTTATCATGGTGTCTGCCATTGGGAATGATGGTCCTCTCTATGGGTAAGTGGCAAAACTAATGAAAACCATTGGTAAAGTTATGGTTTAATCTTTTTTCTTTGGTAATAAGATGTATTTACAGTGTATATGTGTGGACATTTACAGTACTCTAAACAACCCTGCTGATCAAATGGATGTGATTGGGGTTGGAGGAATTGATTTTGAGGACAACATTGCCCGGTTCTCTTCTCGTGGCATGACAACATGGGTACGTCCTGTTTCATAGCAGCACCACTAAACTGCAGCCCTTACCTGAAGTCTTAAGCACAGGCTTGTTAGTGCATGCCTGAGGACTTAGTGCTGACCTAGAAAGGCAGACAGATCTTATTTAGCTCCTGAATCGAAGAGTTCACCTTCGGGAAAGGTACATCAATTCTAGCCTCAGGTTTGCTCTTTAGGTCTCTTAAGAGTCATTAATTCTGTCTGGGAGGAAAAAAGTACTGAATCATACTTGAGCAGGTGCTTTATCTGTGATCTTCTGTCTATTTCCAACAAGGAATCTATGATAGAATTTCGGCATACACATAGATAAACTTTTTTGTTTTTGGTTCTGATGAGACTTTATTATGAATTATTGACTCTGAATGATGATGCTGATGTAGTCCCAAGCTAAGGTGGTGGTTTGCATGAATGTTAGAATAACTACTCTTTTTGTGACTTTCAGGAACTGCCAGGTGGCTATGGCAGGGTGAAACCTGACATTGTGACGTATGGCTCTGGAGTTCGTGGCTCTGGGTTGAAAGAGGGCTGTCGCTCTCTGTCTGGCACCAGCGTGGCCTCTCCTGTGGTGGCCGGTGCAGTTACTCTTCTTGCCAGGTGAGACACGCCAACCCAAATACTTTTCCTCTTAGCTCTTCTCTTTTGAGCCAACACGGTAGATCCAACAGATGCTTTCCAATATGCTTTCTTTTACTTAGTTTTTTACCAGCTATTCATTATAAAACCACCTAAGTTGCACAATTTTATCTGCACTGAAATGTTCATACTTTCAAAATCAATGAACGTTGTGCTGATAGTAGGAGTGGGGTTTAAAGGATTTTTAATAGTGAGGTTTATGGGAGTATTATGGCTTTGTATTGTGGCTATTATGGCTATATCTTGTATTGCTTTAAAGCCAGTTTGCATTACAATCCTGGCTGGATGTATCCACATGATTAACGTCACAAGACCTGCATCCTGCTTTATTTTTTGTACTTTGTGATGTCTAGCATTTTAGATATCAAATGTTGATATACATTTTTTTCCATTGAACTTGGTGGGCTATGACTTTTTTCAGCCTTCTGGATTCTGTTCTGTTTTGTTCAGTCACTGGCAGAAAGTCCTTTCTAAACCCTTTAAAACAAATGTTTGTGGCGAACATGACTGGAGCTATATTTTGTATTCCTTTAAAACCCTTCCTGGGATTTTGTTCCAAATAAATAACTGAATAACCGAGTTTTTATTTTATGTGCAGAGTGTATAACATTGCTTGACAGACTCACTGCAATGAGAGCCTGATGAAATTAGACAGTTAGTCTCTGTTCATGTGGACAAATGTCCCATTAGCACCCACGCTCCTGTGGGACCAATGAGTCACTGATGCGTTTCTTTTGTGCCTCTGATGATAAGAAAACAAAGGAAGTGAATTAAAAGAATCAATCTCATCTCCCTATAGAGAGAAAGCTTCAGATACTCTTTGTCTTGCTGTCTTGCTGCCTTTTTTTATGTAGGTCGGGTCAGTTAATATGAACTGGATTGCAGCAATCCAAGGATCTTTCACACTCTACCTTCAGTGTCTTTATTCTCATGTCTTGGTTCTCAGCAGTGTTGAAGTCCTGCCCAAGTGGCCTTTTCCCTTCTGGATAAACAGTAATGACCTTGGTCAGATTAATGTGGTTTAAGGTAATCGCTTTGATATTTATATGTGATATTTGTTAGTATTTCATGTTCTTGTCTATTTTGTTCTCTCTCTACCTCAGTACGGTGTTGAATCGAGAACTCGTAAACCCAGCGAGTATGAAGCAGGCTCTGATTGCATCAGCTCGCAGGCTGCCTGGAGTAAACATGTTTGAACAGGGCCATGGCAAACTGGACCTGCTCCGAGCGTACCAGATACTCAATAGCTACAGACCTCAAGCTAGGTAAGACACACACACACACACACACACACACACACACACACATAACCCACACTCATTGCATTAATCTAGTTATAACACCAAATAATAGATCAGTATTTTGTGGAGTCAAGAAAGGTTTTATGTAAAAATGCCAGCAACAAGGTATTCAGTATGTGTTAAGAGGACACATTAACATGTAATTGTGATCTGCTTTGATAATGTATAATGGCAATACTAGATAAATGCCACTGCTACTATTTGCTTGAATTAACCTAGCTAACCTAATTCATCAACAATCTGGTTAAAAGCAGCTTTAGAGCTGAGCAAATGGGAAAAGATACAAAGAATGGGGGGAAAATACATTTAAGACAAGTCAGCTAACATTTGTTTATTGCTTCATGTTTCAGTCTCAGCCCGAGCTACATTGACCTGACAGAATGCCCCTATATGTGGCCCTACTGCTCCCAGCCCATCTACTATGGAGGCATGCCAACTATCGTCAATGTAACCATCCTGAATGGCATGGGTGTGACTGGCAGGATTGTGGACAAGGTGAAAAAAAAAAAAAGAAAACGTTTCATGATACTGGAGCTTGATAGTCTGAACTGTGTTGTTGTTTCATGAAGATTGTTGCTGACCTACAACCAACTGTCACACTAAGGAACGACAGCATCTTCCTACAATATTAGTAACCCGATAAAACATCTTCTGTTTAAGTAAAAATAAGCACAAAGTGGCATCATTGTACACACACACACACACACACACACAAATATTTATCAGCATGAAACAAGCATACAGAGAAACAAATAAAGCACATTAGTTCTGACAGCACTGAGATGTACAGGCTTCCTTTTATGAAAATCTACTGGAAATGCACCAAGCGCAGTACATGGCATATTACACTCAATTTTTTTGACCATGCTGGCTAATTTTTTTTTTGTTTGCTCAGGTCAGGGGTCCTCATACTCTATTGTAGATCCTGTTTATACATTGTGACATTTTAAAGCATGAAACTCGGCACAGGGTGTACTATAGCAGCACAGGAAAGCAACCAAAATAAATATTACTAAATAAAATTTCCCAAGATGCCCCAGCTGCATAATACTAAGGCTGCTTATTTCAGTATCTATATTAATTGAGTACTAAGAATAGAGTACTGCTTATACTCCAGTCTGAAAACAGTTGGAAGAGAGACATTTATGTTTATTCAATTAAATATTAACATTTGTTCCTCTCAGTAACTACCTGTACATTCATTCAATAGCCAATCTGGCAGCCTTATCTGCCACAGAATGGGGATCATATTGATGTGGCGGTGTCTTACTCGCCTGTCCTGTGGCCGTGGGCTGGTTACCTGGCTGTCTCTATATCTGTGGCTAAAAAAGCAGCCTCCTGGGAGGGAATTGCTCAGGGTCATGTGATGCTCACTGTGGCCTCACCTGCAGAGAATGATGTGAGTAAAAATAGAAATTTCTGTGCTATCTCCTAGCAGAATTATTTGTTCTAAAATCTCCAGGAAAACAGTCTAACAGTATGTGACCATTTGTTTGTGTGTAGTCAGCAGTAGGAGGGGAATTGACCTCCACAGTGAAGCTGCCAGTGAAGGTGAAGATCGTGCCCACTCCTCCTCGCAGTAAAAGGGTGTTATGGGACCAGTATCATAACCTGCGTTACCCACCTGGCTATTTCCCCCGAGATAACCTGCGCATGAAGAATGACCCACTTGACTGGTAGTTCAATAACAGTTTATTCAGATTTATCACCTGCCAATGTGAAAACTCATTGAATATTCTTGGTAGATTTGCCCAAGTTATGTATCCAGGAAAATTCTTTATCACATGTTCTGTAATTTCTTTCAAATTATAAACAAATTATAAAGCTCTATTTAAATTAAAACTGGGAATCTGTTTGTTTCTGTAGGAATGGTGATCATATCCATACCAACTTTAGAGACATGTACCAGCACCTCAGAAGTATGGGATACTTTGTAGAGGTTTTGGGTTCACCCATTACATGTTTTGATGCCAGTCAGTACGGTAAGAATGTAGATTAGACTTTAGATTGGGACTAAATCATTATAAAATCTCAAATGAGGGGATATTGTTGACTTGTATTAGTCGAATAAGATGTCAAAGTCAAAGTGTTTGTCATATGCACAATAAGGAACTGAGTTCCCTGTACAATGAAATTCTTTCTTTGCTGTCCACAGTGAATGCCTTAAAAAACTTAAAGAATACAATATAGAAATAGAATAGAATAAAATAAAATAATACTAATAGAATAAAAGAATACTGACATGTACACTATGTACATCTTACATGTGCAAAATTGAATGTATATTGAATGTATATGCGACGTGTTTTAAATGCAGGGACTCTGCTGATGGTAGACAGTGAGGAGGAGTATTTCCCAGAGGAGATCACCAAGCTGCGAAGGGACATAGATAATGGTCTGTCACTCATCGTCTTCAGTGATTGGTACAACACCTCAGTTATGAGAAAAGTGAAGTTCTACGATGAGAACACTAGGTAACTTTGTTACTTATGTATAGTGTTGTAAAGATAAAATATGTCTGGATTGAAAGACTAGTGTCCAAATTACATTAGTGTTACTATTCCAGAATTATTAATACTATGAGTGCAGGACTGGAACAGTCATGTGGGAAAGTATTTAAGACAGAAAATAGATATGAAAACTTGGAGGAAAAAAAGGTGTTAATGGTGAAAGAAAGAGAACTTAAAGCGAGATCTCACAATAAGAACCTCTTCTTGTCCTTTTGGCAAACAACATTTGTCTTTCTCAAGTCATTGTGTGTTTCTATTGTTCCAGTCATACTGCTCAATACTTTGGGGGGAAACAGCAGACAGAGCAGGACTCCTGCTTGCCACTAACATGACAGTTACATCTCATGTACCACTACATATTACATCTCATGTACCACTACATGTTACATCTCATGTACCACTGCATGTTACATCTCATGTACCACTACATGTTACATCTCATGTACCACTGCATGTTACATCTCATGTACCACTACATATTACATCTCATGTACCACTGCATGTTACATCTCATGTACCATGTACCACTGCATGTTACATATCATGTACCACTACATATTACATCTCATGTACCACTACATATTACATCTCATGTACCACTACATGTTACATCTCATGTACCACT
>JAOTRN010000036.1:19608314-19619000 GCA_028566695.1 Bagroides melapterus
TTCCATGACACTATACAAAAAAGTATATTTGCCATTAAAAAAGCAGAGTAGAAATTAAAGTGTTATAGCAATTAAATATTTCTGCTTAGTTGTGAGTTTGGCAGTGCTCTCGACTGACTTGACTCGTCGGTTCTTCAGTATGAGCCCCTGATCCTCAGAGTCAATACCATACTTTCAGACTGCTTCTGTGAATGTGAAATTAGATGTGTCTGATCTCTCAACATGAGTGATTGTCTGGTTATTCTTAGCTTTGAAAAGAAACTGCTATGTCAGAAACTGCAGGATTAACTAGGGACCACATTAGCCACAGTGCTAAATGAATACATGCTCTTAGAACCCAAACTCCACCCAAAAACCATTGAGATGTCTTGATTATTATATTATTATACGGTTAATATTTATAATGTTCTAACTTGCAGTGCTTTGTTAGTATATATACTAATGAATATACTTGGCTCATGTCTGCTTTATAAACAGGTCAGTATATTGATATGAAATTGAACATATGGATATTTGCAGGACGTGACCCCTTCTGGTGATGGGAATTAAAGTGCTACCTTGTTCTCCAGGCGTCCAATCAGCTCAGCTAGACGGTTGATCTGCATTTCCAGGCCTTCTTTCCTCACCTCGACAGGTCCTGAAAAGAACATGTCAGATACAAACAGTCCATTGTGTTGGTTATATATTTTTTTACCTAATAGACAGTACTAATGCTTATTAAAATACACAATCCAAAAAAGATACTATTAATATTACAATTTCTATGACAGGAAAATGCATTAATGGCTTTAAATCAGCCCCACTTCAAATAACACATAGCTAACCCTGATGCATGGGACAGCATGGGATAAGAAGTTAGCCAGAGCAAAAAAAATAGTTCTGCTGTATCCCTTGAAGATTTTACAGAAAGACTCAAATTCAAGAACACATCCATATGTTAACATAAAACATATATCTTAAGAACATTTTTTTCAACATTTACTATAGTATAAAGCATGTTAAATAATGGACTTATGAGAAAGTCAGAGAGGATGGTACTAGGAAGCAAAAATCCCTGAGATAAAGGTGATGAGAGAAACCATCCTCTTTTGGGTGACACCAAATTCAAATTCAAACACCTGTGATATTTTAAGAATAAAGTATAACAGTTAAAGAGTGACAAATAAAAGTATATAAGAATTCTATTTATAATGAGTAACCATGACAAAAACAAGAAGGTAATTCCATATGGAAACATATTTGTGTTTATGTTGTGTCAAGTTTCTATGGTGATTCACAGGCATGAATGAAAGTGTCTTGCAAGTAACCTATAACCAGTAAACTGCTCTCAAACTCGTGCTTCTATTCAACCGATACTGGAGTTTGGAAAAGCTGGTCTAACTTTAGCTTCTTTTCAGACAATTCCACATAACAGTCTTGTTACTGTAAGTCAGCCATGCTGATGACAGCCGTCAGTGTGCGTAGTTGCAGTAACATACGGTCAGGCACATAACAGATGGAAAATCCACACACTCATTTTCTCACACTATGCTGTAGGTATGCTGCAAAATATTAAGGAACAAACAAGTCCCATTAATTAACATACCATGACAAGACCAGGGCTGTAATGACTTATTACAGGACTCGACTGTCAAATTTACATGTTATCATGCTTTATGATGGTTAACAAAACTGAGAGGCAATAGTATACAAGGCTGAAGAAATAATATCAATAATTCTAAGATTTTGGGTTTATTGTCTGAATCCTGTTATGTGCTCATGTATGGGAAAGCATCACTGTAATGAACTCAAACATATGAGAAACACCAACATTAGAAGTATCTGCACTAATCACCATCCATTGTCCCTTCAGCTCACCATTCTGGAGCAGGCTAAAGATATAGCCCACAAACAGCTACTTGTTGTAGCATATCTGAAAGAATGACAGTCTTTCAGAAAGCTTTGAAAGGAAATTTGTGCAAAATTCTATTCACAAGGGTACATTAAGCTATGCCAGCTCTACTATTTCAATGCAAGTAATTACTCCAGAAAACGGAAAGCACATGCTTAAATTTAGCTGCTCATCTACTGTAGCAAAGTAGTGTCTGATCAGCAGAAGGAGGGAGAGAGAAAACACCATACAAGAACCATCATATTGAGATGATACAGAGCAGAGAAAGAGAAAGAAACAAGGATTTTTAAAAAATTGACAACAAATTAATGTGAAAATCAAAACTACCAAAGAGAGATAGGAGAAAGGTGAATGTGCTTGGATGAACTAGCACTAGAGGTGAACTAGTGTTGAATGGAACACTAGTGAAATCTGATCAGCATTTTCTGCTTGGTATTCAAAAATGACAGATTGGACAGAGGTTCTTCTGAAGAGCACACAGCTGCATAAGCAACTACTAATAAAATCAACAGGCACAGCTTTCATGTCAATCCTACATTGGTGAGACTATTTTAAATAAAGTTTGTCATTCCATGAGTATTGGTTTATTCACCATGACCATGTGTTACCCTGGAAAATGAAGCACGTAATTGAATCATATCACAATAAATTACTGTCAAAAAAGCATATTAAAGCACATCACTTCTAGCAGTGTTTGCCTCAATCCCTGCCTCCTCAGAAATATCACTGATATATTTAGTGTCAGTAGATAAAGTGAACACAAAATGCTGAACTACAGAAAGCAGTCCAGAAAAAAAGAACAAGTGGTGAATGATCCAGATTTATCAGGCTTCTGATGATCATATTTCCTATGGGCTGAGCTCATACAAAGCCTGAAGCTGTGTATTGCAGTAAGTCCCGAGCACTAGAGTAGAAATATTTGCTTCTAAATCCACTACAGTAGATTTCAGATATATAATTGTTCTTACTGAGGAAGCATTGAGGTACATGGATCCAAGAGGATAGGGAAATCCAATACAGGGCACAAAACAAGACAGACAACAGTCTGCCTACAGAATAGATTATATTGTGTTACAGTTGGTAGAAGGGAGAATAACTAAAACTTCCTTCTCAACTAACCCACTTAATTGTACTGACTGCATATTACAGTGAACACTGTATAGCAGCTGAACCAGCAGAAAGAGCTGACTTGACATACAGGTGCCTCTGTGCTGTTGTGGACTCCTAAGAATTGTTACACCATTAAAAACTGCAACAGGAAGTGTGACAAATGTGGATACTGAAAGGAAGACTATGGAGAACGCAGAGTTTATCGACATCCAGGGCTAATGTGGTTGTTAAAAACCAGACCCAGTGCTCCAGCCTTGTAAGAATGTACACAGCATTGTTTGGAGAATGCTGCATGTGAACTATGTATAGACCAGCTCCATCTCACATTTCAAATGATTCTTACATAAAACTTCCTCGATAATTATTTATGCATTTCCATCGCACACTAACTGTGAAGATGGTCTAACACCAAATCAGTTCCTCTTCACCTGTGATCGATTCTTTGAGATCATATTAAATGGGAATAAATGAAGTGGCTAGGGAAAGCACTGCATTTTAATTTGCACTCAATTTGATTTATGGGTAAGATGCTAATCTTCAAGCTAATCCCAAACCCTGCAGTGATGTATGTCTGACATGACACATTTAAAGAGCTCTTCTCATTATTGCCACTTCTGCTGACACAAACATTTATATGGTTGAGTTGCTCCAGCCTTAGAGGATTTTAACTTACACAGTGATATAAGCTTAAATAATCAGTAGACTCATTATATTCTAAACATTACATTCCAAACTTCCTGACACAGCTTTGGACTTGCAGTCTAACATACATACACCGGCATAATTAGCAATGAATATTTATACAAGAAATATTACTCTGACCCACTTACTATAAGAATGTATGATATGTTTTTAGAGGAAGTCCCTAAAAGAGGCCATGTGGTAGGGTTTTCCTTTATTTTGTCCATTTGTGTGTGGAATGTTAGACATCATTGTCCTACCTGAGCCCACATTCAGATTCCTCATGCTGTCCTTGGCACTAAGTCTGTTATTTGGTGGGTAGTCTGGTATTGGAACTGGAGTTTCATAGTGCCTTTCAGGAGCACGTGGACTGCTCTTACTGTGGTAAGATCTAGGGTAAACAAGGCAACAAGAATTATTTATGACAAATGAAGAAACTCTGGGAAAAGATTCAGGCTCACTGTTGCTTATATCAACATATGTGTAATGACAATTTACAAAAGTGCACAACCAGTGATGCCAAGTTAATAATACATACAATACATTACAATAATATATTAAAGCTACTAAACGTCAGGTCTCTTTGACTGTGCATGAGTGTATTAATCATATATATAGATGGTGTACCACAAATTACAGCCAACATACCATGCAAAACAGGAAATGTGGAATTTAACCTGATTTAACATAATACAGTTGTAATTATTCACCAGGGTTCCATCCATGAGACCTATGGTAAAATAATAGTGTGGGGAATCTTTTCTTAGGCACACAGTGAGCCCAACTGAGCATCGTTTGAATGCCACAATTATCTGAATATTGTTGCTGAGCATGTGCATCCCTTTATGGCCACTCTGAGCAAAGAATCACTCCACATTTTACATAACCATGTGCCATATAACAAAACACAAGTGATCTCAAAGTGAATCCATGAACATGACAATGACTTCAGTGTATTATGTAATCATGTCAACATGGGCCAGAATTTTAAATATATGTTCATTCACAGGTGCTGGACTAAAAAATATTTTTTTTTGTTTTTTTTTTGTTTTGTTTTTTCTGTGTGTGTGTGTGTGAGAAATGTAATGAATTGCATGCCACAAGCGAGTAGACAGAAGAGTAAAAGATGTCATCAGTATACCTAGTCACATGTGCACCCACATGTCCAATGAATTTTACCTTGCAGGAGTTTATTGTCTCTCCTGCAAGAGATGCAATCTGCTATACACTGGTGTAGCCAAGAGAAAACTTGCTGATCAGAATGAAGGATAGCTCTTTTTCACTGGTGATACACTTCAACATGACATAATATTAACAACATATCTGCAGGCAGTAGTTCTTGCTTTGTGAGCAGTGGGTTGAGGAAGCTTACTGTAAGTAAAAAGTCTCCATCCACACTCTCAAAGCAAACCTAAAAATACTTTCTCTCTGTTTGATTATAGCTCATAAGGGTGTGACTATAGGATACTTGGTTTTTGAGAAAACCTTTAGCTAGGTAATGGCTACATCCATAATTATATTATAATGCTTCAGTGGTGGACTACAGGTTGTAAAGCAGTTGACTACTAGTCATAAGGATGTGAGTTTAAATCACTACGACTAATTCTAACTACTGTAGAACGAAGTCAAAACAATATATCCTGTATGAGAAATCATTGCTAATGTATCAAATTGGAGCAAATTATATGTCTTTCCTTTCAGAGGACATTTTGGAGTCAGCATGCATTTCAGCAATCTTTGTAAATATCTCAGTCTGCATGAAAAATCACCAGCGGTAGAATAACCTATAGAACACAGAGCTTCTCACCTAAGCATGAATAAGAACTTTTCATTAAAGCGTGACTGTCAAGCTCAGTCTATAATCATTGCGACCACCAAGGACTTCAAGAATTGTTGAGTTAACAATCAATGCCCATTTGTACTTCATTGTGCTGTTGATAAGACCTCTAAATCTTGTGCCTTTACCCCGGATACCCTGACAAAAAAATACTTGTCAGAAACAGATTATCTATGGATTCACCATCTCATGGCAACTCCCAATTGTCAAGCTCGGCTGTCCAGCATATTAGCATCCATTAGTACCCTCAGATAATCTGTACTAAAACACAGTTACACATATAGTGTGGAGCTTACTCTTCTCATTTCACTGGCTGTAATGTAGCAGCATCAGTTTAAATGTCTTAAATTACTCATCAGATCTTATATCCATTATGATCAATATGATCTACAAGTGAATGATGCACTTATTGTAATGGTGGAATGAATTGGCCACTTTGTACGCCCTGCTCATTGCACACATAAATATCAAGGAACAACTGAAGAGTTAGTTCTTCCAAGAGCACAGATGGAGATATGCCCTCATGCTCTCTCCATCATAATGATTCTATGTTCGTTTATGTAGCGTCTTTCTTTTTGTCATGCAGGAACTATATTCTTTGTGGTTTCTCTGCAAATGTTATTACATTAGCATTTTTACATAATAAAACTGTATCATTACTTTTAAATCGCTTTTCCATATTTGTTCCCCAATCTGGTCACCCGCCAATGATGCACCCCTCAGCCAGCTCTCCAATCATATAACTACCAGCTGTGTAGTGTCAAGGCTAAGAGGTTTTTCCTTCGAGAAATTTGAATCAAGCCAATAGCATCTCATACATGGAAGAAAGGATTATCTACTGTCTAAACCATCTATACATGAGCTCAGAGGGACTCATAGTTGGCTAGTGTTGCTGTGCTTGATGTCCCTTGAAGTCAGTCTAATGATGATAGGGTGAATTTATTTATTGCCATGCCACTCAGGGGACCAGTTCGAATGTTTCTGATGTTTCTGATGTCTTGTATCTCTGTTTGTTCTTGCTTCAATTATTTTGTATGATTTCCAGTAAATTAGTAAAAATTAAAAAAAAAAAAAAAAGTTTTGCAGCCCTATATTCCTACATTTTAAGAGTAAAATACCTTTATTATATAAAGCTGCTGGTGTTAGTCACATTGGATAACATATTGTGTGAACTTACCATATACCAGAGTTAAACAACTCACCCTGGAGGACAATGCTGTTCATCAATAGCATCCACTGCACTCTCCACAGAGTTGAGCAAGGACTGGATTTGATTGGCTGATTCCTTCAACAGGAAGCGAGTCACAAACTGTTCGATATTAGTTCCTCTTTCATACACCTGTTAAGAAAAGAGAGGGGGTATACATTAGAGTGAGTGTGAAAAGCAAACAGCAGCAGAATCAGCACATTGCAGGGTGTCTAATGATTGCATGCATATCTAATGAGCCCTTGCCCGAGTCTCAGCAGCCTCATCAGCAAGTTGCATTCCAGCAGAAGGCCTTTAACATATCACCATATAGCTAAACACAGGCTTTGCTAATGTTGTATACAGCAGATGGTGAAATAACTGAACTCTTTCTGAAGCATGGATAGGAAAATACAAGAAAGTCAACGGAGTATAGTAATAGCAAGATATAAAAATGAGATATGAAATAAATGTGAAATGAGAAGTGATTTTCCAGATTGTAATTGCTTGCTTGATTGCCACGATGCCTCAACAGTCAGGGAGTAACTATCTTTTAGTTTTGATTATTTTAGAACTGCTAAAAACGTTGGCAATATGTCCACTGCTTCACAATTAAGATATTAAACTTTCTTAGCTATATAAACATTGTGTTTGATTATTTAAATTAAATGTTTCTTGACCTGCAACATTTAACTACAAATCTATTACCGTTACTGACAATAGCAGAGTAATAATAGTTTTCTGACACCTGACAGTCACAGAGCATTAGAGTAAAACTATACTCCACTTGTTAACGTGGTGCAATGTTATAAAATGAAAAAAGACTTTATAAAGTCTTTATAGGTACCTTAACTTCACAAAGAACACGCATTTATTAGACAAATAATTATACGTAGCCAAATGTTATAAATAATTTTACAACAAAAGATTCTATAGAATGCTCATACAAATAAACACTATGAGGCTCCTATTTCAGGAGTACTGATATTATTCACAGACGAACCATCAGAATCATCAGTCCTCTCTCACAGAAAGAATATAATATTTCACTTTCTCACTTGTCTAGACAGAGACTGAAAACATCTGACAGTGAAAAACTAGTGGCAATTTTTATTCGATTCTCATGGCTATATAACAAAATGCTGAAGTGCAAAATTGGCATGAAGAAAAGAGCACGGAACACACTGATGCATCTGATGAGTTACAGTGCAATGCTATGCAGACTCCTGCTGACTGTGTTTCATAAAAGGAAAAAAATAGTGAAGAAAGTCTGGGACACTAGAGAAAGAGCCAGTTTGTGTTTGTGTGTGTGCGCGTGCGTGTGTGTGTGTATGTGCGTGCATGCAGTTGGGGCCATGCAGTGATTAATGTTAGTGACATGCCAGGTCAGCAGTTCTGTATTGCCTTTTACTGCTACTGAATGTTTCACACACATCAGCAAGAAGTAAAGCAGTGGTGGTAATGCTAAATGCAAATTCTTTGAGATGAAAAAACTTTAAGATAAATGTGATTAAGATCATAATGATTGCAGGGTGAAGTTTCTATGTAGAGAAAGCTTTAATGCAACAGCTGTACTGTAACACACATATATTCCAGTGCCAAGACTGACAAAGCATCACTAACATGGTTGTTTGCTCAAGTTCTTGAGAAATTCAAGAAAAAGCTGTATTATCAGATTAGAAACATCCTGTGTCCGTCCCAGTCTAAGATTTATTTCAACCTATGTCTAATTATTTTTTACTTGTTGCCACCTTATTCAGACTTTTCAGCATTTTCTAGTTATTTTCTTTTTGCATACTTTCACCTCTGGCTTAAATGAGAAAGATGAAATGCTTTACTGATATTTAAATTTTAATTCCACTGAGTGATTAAAACTATATGATATTTGGAGAACATCATTAGTCAAAAATCAGAGATATCTTTATATATTTATATATAAAACTCTAAATAGAATTCAAATAGTGAAGCAGAGCTTATTATACTGTGTTTCAAGGGAAAGGACAAAACAATGATTTTATATGTGTGTAAACCAGTGACTAAATGCATTTAAAATGGAAACTATGAAGCTGAATATTAATGGAAGCTAAACAGAGTATACAACTGTAGAACATAAGGCATCTGACACTTGTCTAGAATATTTACAACATGCCATTGTTAGATTATCTGGGAGAATTACTGAATAACAATGAGTGACAAGGTAGACTACACACACATTTATGCTGAAAGGAAATGAATGACTGATGCTCTTTGCCAAAGGAATGGGTTCATCCATTATACATAACCATTGCACTTGTGATAAATATTACAGAAGTAGCAGAATAAAGTAGATTAACTAACTGAACAAAAAGACAGACTGAAAAGAAACTGACTCATCAGATGTTCTGTTAACATGATGAATTTTTATTACACTTAAAAGGTTTCTTATATGTTAAATATGATGAAGGACAATAAGCAGTTCTGATTAAACACTACTGCAAGCATGTCCTCTAAAGCGCCTCCTGAAACAGCATTTGCTGGGCTACGAGTAGGCTGTTAAACACACCCAGGCCCCTGAAATGTTCTGTAATTTGAGATGGCCACTGTATTTGCATCTGTGAGGAAAATAATTGATCTGTGGATCTGCCTAGGGTGTCCATTCATAATGCATAAATTAGCAGATACACTTTTAAAATAGCTGTTCACAGCAGACAAGCAAACAAAGGCTGGCTCCAATCATAATCAAATATTTTATTATTTAAAGGTGACTCAGCAGCCTGAATTAACTTTATGTTTAACGCTATTAGACTGCAAAATAAAAGGGATGAGCCTATACTTTATAGTATGCTCTATACTATGCTTGAAATATGCTTGGAGTTCTGCGCAAGCCTCTTCAAAAGCCATTTCCACAAATCACCAAACGGTGTTGCTAAGAAACATATTGACTCCTGTTGCTAGGATACAATTAATTGGTTCATGTCTGAACAGCTATGTGGCATCTAAGGACCAAGAGGATCGGGGTCTTAATATAGATGAGACACCACAGATATGCCTGCATATCTATTTAAAACAATGGCACACCTGTGTTTTTTGTTGAACAAACATACATATTATGCTGTGCTCTAAAAATGTGCAAGGTGCAAGCACCAGCACTTTCTGTCTGAAGCTGAATGTGAAAAAGAAGTTCAGCTGAGCAGGCTCAAAAGTATTTTAATAAATTAACCAATAAAAATAAAGCTCTGGCCATCATTTTTTTGTGTTAATTGACATTGGCTTTAGACTGATATTATTTTATCAGTATTATCAGTAGTAACTTATAATATTGATACAAAGTTCCTTAAAGTGAGCTTTAAATGGTGAGAAGTGTGTTAGTTTGCTGTAATTACCAAGCATGATAAAAAGAAAGCAAAGGCAGACAGACAATATAAGCCCACATCCCAGGCCAGATCCCAGGCAAATCTTCAGAAGAAATAAGGAGATTCAATCCTAATCACATTATGTTGCCCGAAAGCTGAAGTCATGGCATAATTTGGTTAGTCAGCCTGGGATACATCCATTCACATGCTGGGATCAGAGCTGCTGAAGCCTACAGGCTGGGATTAAATATGGGAGTGCTTTGAAAAAATGCCAGAGAAAATGGACTTTGGTTTTGTTTTGTGTGTGTGAGAGATAGATGTCTGTTGTCCAATGACTATATCATATAATGTTCTCCAAAAATATTTGTACTGCTCATATAAATGCTAAAAAAGGATTCTATTTTATGTACTGCAATTATGTGCAACGATTAATAATATTTTTAGACTCCTGCCCAGCAGCAGTTGACATTCACATTAACAATATAGTCTGAATCACACTTGCATTTGATACAAAACCAGTATTATTAATATAGCATGTATGTCATATATATTGTATAAGTATAGCTTATAACTAATATATACAGTACTGTGCAAAAGTCTTAGGCACCATATTATCTGTAGTACAAATTTTGTTATATAAGTTTATGAT
>JAOTRN010000036.1:19641858-19656367 GCA_028566695.1 Bagroides melapterus
CACACACACACACACACACACACACACAGTAACCTGAGCCTAGGATGAACCTAGGGACTCTGGATCTGAGAGACGGCAACACTACCCATGCAGATGATAGTCTGTATTTTACACTATAATGCTATTGATCAGTAGTGGTAAAAAAAGCATGCTGTCTAACACTCTTCTTGAATGTGTGTGTACAAAGAATAAGTGTATATACTCACTACTCCAAAAAATAAGGAAAGACTTAATCATCACAGTTTAACACAAAATCAGTTAAACTTCAGGGATATCATCCTGTTCAGTAAGGAAGCATAAGTGACTGAATCAATTTCACCTGCATTGGTGTAAATGAACATGACAGCAGGTATGCTGGACAGGCAACAGCATGACAAGCCCCAAAAAGGGAACACAATTGCTCTCTAACTTTTCAGACTGATTAGACTTGTTTTGTTAGGGTCCTTGTCATTACTTGTATCATGAGGCAGTACCTGCAACCCAATCAGTTTGCACAGGTAGTCCGGCTCCTCCAGGCTGGCACAGCCATATATGTTGTCACAAGGAGGCATGGTATGACTCACAGAATAGTCACAAAAGCATGGAGGAGATGCCAGGAGACAGGCTGTTACACAAGGAATGCTGGACAAGGCTATAGAAAAGCAACAACCCAGCAGCAGGACCAGGATCTGCTGCAAGAAGGAACAGGGGGACCACTGCCAGAGCCCTACAAAATGACCTCCATCAGGCTGCTGTGCATGTTTTTGACCAAACTGTCAGAAACAAACTCCATGATGGTGGCATGAGGGCCAGACATCCTCAGGCATCCTGTGCTCACAGCCCAGCACCATGCAGCCTGACTGGCAGTTGTCAGTACACAACAGAATTGGCAGGTCCACCACTGGCACCCTGTTCTCTTCATGGATGAGAGAAGATTCACACTGAGCACATGTGACAGATTGGAAAGAGTTGCCATGGGGAACGCTAAGCTGCCTATAACATCATCCAGCATTACTGGTTTGGTGATGGGTCAAGTGATGGTCTGGGGAGGAATCAAGCAAACCTCCATGTGTTTGCCAATGATTCCCCTGCTGCTAGGCACCAGGATGAACTCCTCATATCTATTCTATTGCTAGTCCTCATGCTGATGCAGTGGGCTCTGGCTTCCTCCTGGTGTATGACAATGCCTGGACTCATGTGGCTAGAGTGTACAGGCATGATAAATGGCATTGATTGGCCCTCATGTTCCCCAGACCAGAATCCAAATGTGAACCTCTGGGAGTCTTTGTACTGGAGCATCTAAAGCCATCAACAAGCACCACAGAATGTCCAGGAACTCACTGATGACCTGATCCAGGTCTGGGATGAGATCCCCCAGGACACCATCTGCCATCTCATCAGGAGCATGCCCAGACGTTGTTGGGAGTGCATACGGCCAAGTGGGAATGAGCATGTGTGTGTCCATGCCACTCATTCACTTTACAGTGTAAGAGACACAGTGGTTGGCCAGTTAGAATCCTACATGCAGTTTTCCCTCAAGTAGTGTTTCACTGCGAAAGCAGAGAAACCCATTCCAATCTCACCATTGTAGCATCCTCATAATGATTCTCCTTTGGGAGGTAACATTTGACAATTAAGACAGGATTTGATGCATCTCAGATTCCAATGATTAAAAAATTTCATTAATTGAACCATTCAGTGTAGATTCCATGATGTCAGTAAGATTAACCAAGTCTGCAGAGTTAGCAAAAACCTTGGCTTCGTCCAACTGACAGACAAATTGTTCATCTGTATCTTCCATGACTTGTTACCTTTCCTGTTACCTTTCATTAATGATCAATCAGTTGTGAGTTTTACAAACGGTTACAAATGGTTAAATATTTCAACAATAAAATGGTCCCTGTAATTTGGGTGACTGAAAGGTGTGTGTGTTTTGAGTGTGTCTGTGTGCCTAGGCAGCAGACTGCAGGGCCACAGACATGCTGCTTTGTACAAAAGGAAGGCAATTAACACTTTGGAATCTCAGCTGCAGCCTTCCAAATCAAAGCATCCTAACAGAAGTAACAAGCAGAGTGTTTCCTTTCTCCCTCTCTCATCTTCAACTCATAATATTTCGGGAGAACAGAAGGAAGGGGTAGGGTGGCTTGTTCCTATGGCAACCAAGCACTGAGAAGCTGACCCGCTTTTTTTGTTTGCGGTTATCACTTTTTCATTCCCTACCTCCTTCTTCTCTAGTTTTGTCTCTATTCCTTCATTCATTATTACAAATAAATAAAAATGAGTTCAAACTGTGTGTGGAAGGATTACTGCATTGTCAATATCACTTAGTTAATCTCCCCACTGGCAAGATAGATTTATAAAGAAATGAATAATTATTACCAGTCCTTCCTTAATGACATTGCTTATTGTAGCCTACAGCATTATACTTAAATCAATGTGTCCCAAATTATATTTGTGATAGAAAAAACAAACCACAACAAAACATTCATGATTATCTTGAACAAGGGGTCTGTAGTGAACTTGAAATAGCAGCGTTAACTTGAAGAAATCCTTGTTGTGTGAACAGTATTAAGTCAATGATAACTATGCCACTGAATCCAGGGTCGCTAATGCTATGGTGAATTTAATCAGGACGCATTTGTTTTGTGTCTTTCGTGCTCCTGGGTAGCAATCAGTAGCCATTTAATTATTCAGCTGTAAAGTAGCAGCAGTAAAGTGCTTTTATGTGCATTGACATAAAAAGATCTATTTTTAGTGACAGGTCATAGAAAATAAACTGGAATTTAACCCTTTAAACCAGCCTGTTTTACAGTTACTTGTCATCAAGCATAATAGTCAGTAACTATTATGAATTATTCAGTAACTGCAGGTAAAAAGCGCATGTTTTTTTTTAATAACTGAAAATAAACAGCTGGAGGCACACATAAAATTTGAAATTTATGTCACATTTTTCCAGGTCAAATTTTTGTTATAGGAATTTATACCATGAAAGCAGGACATAATTGATGGATACGGTATGATTTATTTCAGTGTCTAATATTAAATACTAAATACAGAATATACCTCCGTTCAGGCTTGTGTATGTAATATCATGTAATATAGAGTATATAGGTGTTTGTGCACACCAGACCATCACATACAAATGTTCTTTTTGAACATTCCGTTCCAGATTTATTCTCTCCTTTCCTGTTAAAATAACCCCTACTCTTAAAGAAGGGCCTTGATTGGAGATTGTGGTGATGGGGATATGCCCATTCATCCACAACCACATTAGTAAGGACAGACACTGATGTTCAGGCAAGAAAGCCTGGGGTGTAGATGGCATTCCAGTTAATCCCTGAGGTGTTCATTGGGGTTTAGGTCAGGGCTCTGTGCAGTCCATTGATAAACCATGACTTCATCGACCACAAAATTTAAATATTAGTTTAGATTGAAGACATTCCTAATTGAATTTATCCCATATATATCAAACTGTATACCAATATCCTGCCTTAATTGTGTACTTCAGGGATTTGAAAATATAATCAGACACTGCAGCCTGCTAATTCTTGGTAGTGAAGATTAATGGCAGTGATGGTGAGCAAAATTATAGAGGTCAATAAATAGTGCAGCTTGTCTGCGTTTAAATGTAATTGCATGTTTTTGGATAGAAGAATCAACATCTATTTGAATAAACATCCAATTTTGTTTGTCAAACTGTAAATCAGTGGGCAGAGTCCTTTGAGACACTAAGTTCTTTTGTTATAACAGATGAGTATACAACATTTTACACCCCCTCAAATGCTAATGTCATTTCATAATTTGTGGTATGGATAAAAAGGCAAATAAACTTTCACTTTATAATGTGTGGGATTGAAAGTGAAACATGGGATGTGAGAGGAATGTTCCTACATACATATAAGACGACTCATTCCCAAACACATTTTCCGGTGTGCTAATAATGAAAAGACTTTCTTAATCCTTTAGGTTTGTAGCCAAACCCCAGTTAAGCAACAGCCAGGTATAGAGAACACCATGGCAACACCATCAGGACCTAATGGAGGAGCTGCTGTAACCAGAGGAGATGTGCAAATTAAGGTAAGGAATACATTGACAATGAAGGAATGTCTCACAATTAATAATGAAGCATACTTCTAGAGTAGTGTAAAAAAAAAAAAAAAAAAGTAGTGATATCTTTGAATAATTACCCCATATAGAACAATAGAAAAGTGAAGACTACTTGTATGGGTTTGAGCAGAAGGTTTTTAGAATATTCTCAAAATAACTTAAAAGATTTTCAAAAAAAATACAGTGATCAATAACAGGGAATTTGCCCTCATTGAGTCTTGTGGAATGGAGATTTATGTTATTCATACCATTACTGAATGGCTCCTTGTCACAGATAAACCCATTTTTCTTCGAGTACACTTATTGACTGCATTTGGTTTATGGGCAGAAAGCTGCTGCTGCAGCACTACATTCACTTTGTGTGAGCATTCTTGGAACTGCATGTAGAGAGATATAGCTAGACAAATGCAATGAGCAATGGTCCATACAATGAGCATTTGCTATAACACAACTCTGGATTCAGGCTGTGCTTCTGGTTTTTAAATTGATCATAATTCCAATTTGGACAAGGTTCTTTATTGCGAGACATTCCATGGCATGACAGTAGAATATACGTACTTCTACTCCATTAACAACATTTTTCACTGGCAGGTTGTGGAGATGTACACACAGATACACTGATAAACACATAGACATGCACTCTGACATCTAATTAATTGACATCTAAATGTCACCCGGACTGAGACCCCAGAGAGCACTGGCAAAATATCCACAGGATCAGAGCAGGATAACACAAGCCTAACCCACTCTCATTAAGGAGAAAAAGGAAAGGCCACACATTAACACATGCACAGAGATTACATGAGTACAAAGGAGCGCAAAGAACTAAAGGTATACATTAGCACAAATTTTTATATAAGCCCTATCAATCTCTGTCAGTCAAGTGTTCACCACCTACTTCAGAAATAACATATTGAAGGTGTACTAATAACACGGTGCTGAACATATCACAGTAAGCTTAACTGAAATAAGTATAGGGCACACTTTTCCTTTGCATTATTAAAAAAATTCCACTCAGCTGATAACAAAGGAATTTAATGTCATAAACCTTATATCTACTTAAATCTTAAAAACAAGAGTGTAAAAGGTACAGCAAATGTGTCAGTATTACATTGTAAATTTAAAATTTTATTCTACTTTTTATTGCAAATGCTTTGTTTTCTGATGTTTCTTATTTGTATTTACTTTTCGTTGTCATTTTATTGTCCACTGCCCTTCTACCTCCTTGTTCTCATGAGGCTAAAACAAAATAAGAATTTCATTGTACGTAGGTACATATGACAATAAAGATCTTGAATCTTGAATCAGTACTGATCTGATGAAGGTTCTAATCTGGTCTTTCACATGAATGTACTGTACTGTAGAACTGTAGTCTTCTAAATTAAAATATTCTTGTAGACTGTAAATAGATTTTTTTTCTTTTTAAAAAACCTTGTTAGTTAATGTACAATATGTATAAATGCTACAAAATGTATATACTGCCAAAATTTGCTAATGATATGATAATTCTTTATATATTCTTTATGACTTTTTTCCAAAATAATCCATTTAGGGGTTTCATGGCAACAGGCTAAATATTTGTGCGATCATGATTTTAACATTTTATTTATTATTATTTATTACAATCTCAAATGTGGAATAAAACAGAGGATTGGTGATTACTTATCCAGTATTTTAGTCTCTCAGTGGTTGTGTTCTCTCTTTATGCAGTGAGGTCAACTTTGACTCTGCACATAGCAGCAAGCTTGTTGTTGTACTGACTTGTTTGTTTGGTTTGTTATTAAAAATATATGAAGTCAGCTGTAAGCACAGAGAAGTTTGTGCAAAAAGGTCACATCAATGATTCACTCCTATTTTCTTAGATTTCTCTTGACACTGGCTGAATGGGAGTTTATATTATTTGTAGTTTGGGATTAGAAAATCCAAGCTTTTGTATGCATTATGTTTTTGGTGTGAGCCATATGTAAGAGGATGGTTACATACATACATACATAATTAATTGCACACACTTCTGTTTAAATGCACTCACAACTAAAGCAGTGTCTCAATAATGTACTACTTGCTATGCATTAGGATATCATGTATTATATATACTGTATGTGGCATCTGTTCAGATTGGGCCTAAATTCTCTTTCCACAGACACCTTGTGGAAAACAGAGAAGATTAAAGAAGGTCTGAGCTTTCAGGACATAGACATGGGTTGGTGGGGGTTGAGGGGGTGGACATGTCATTGGGGATTGGTTGGGGTAATGCATGCTCTCTTTTCCAACTCAGGTTTCTGATGTGATACACTGCACTGTTCCAATGGCTCCAGTGCCAACATGGTAGCACATAATCTGGATGATGAGGCGCCAGTCTGCTCTGGCCCAAAGAAGTACAAAGAGCGAACCTCATCAGCACACAGAATGTGTGAAACACCACTAAAGCTGTGGAAATACAGCAAAGCTAACACGCTTTCAGTGTTTTGAATGAGAAGTTCTAAAATAGAAATGAATCTAGATCCCACAACCAATTCTGACCCCTGCATCTGAAGTGGTTAAATTTTATGTTAAAAACCCCTTCAAAAGGTATTATACACATTAACATAATACATTAGGGGGTGTTCAATATGATTCAAACTCAATATATATTCAAACTCTCCACATATCTAGTTTCAGGGTTAACATAATGAGAAATAAAACAGTAGAAGTTTTATTTCTCTTAAAACTCATAAAATCAACTTATAATAAGTTGAGTAAATGACTATAAACTATCTTACAGTGTTTTCTTAAGAACACAAGCACGGCAGTCTGGCAATGCTGTCGTTTGAACACACTACTGTACTTTCCAATCTGTAACTCGGAGCCTTCTGAAACACCTCAACCAACACAGCTACTGTACATTTTTACAGTGTAAATCTATTAGTTGCAATTCGGAATTTGTTTAATAGCAGTGATATAAATGTGATGTGTTATAAGCACTTCTTAGTATAATGTCTAATGAATACAAGTTCAGTACATACTATATACAGATCACTACACAGAACCTCATTTATATTAAACTGGCCAGAACTGTACTCATCAAAAATTTAGAACCCTGAAGGGCCATTTAGTTGTCCTTCTGATAAAATGTATTAAAGGTTCAATAGCAATGCACCAAAGACTCTCTCAGATATAAAGAAATGTTGTAAAGCAAAAAAAAAACAAACCCAAAAAACAAACCAAAAAAAAAACCCTTGAAAAATAGTAATAAAAAAAATCCATAAAGAGCCATGAACAGCACTAAACAAAGCAAAGACAATATTTGGTGTGACAGCCTATTGCTTTTTAAAAATGCATCAGTACTCAGGAAAATTTTGTATGTTTTTTTTTTTTTTTTTTTTTTTTTGAGAATATTGGCTTAGGCATTTTAGAGAATCTGCTTGACACAATTCTGCCAGAATTCTGGAGACATTGTCTAACACGCTGGTTTCATTTTTCCAGGTAATCACTGACAGTCACTATTCTTTTTTCATTTGAAAAGTGTTCTATTACATTTTTATTACATAATGTTGCTTTCTTTACTGGCATACAAACAGCAATTTTCTGCAACATTTAATTTTGGTTAGAAGTAATGTTTGAAATATAAAATGTGTTTTTCCCCTGACTCAATAATGCAGAAAACATCAAATGAAAACCTAAATCAGAATTCAAATAAAACACTTTTTACACAATCCATTTTAAAACCCATAACAAAGTGTTTTCAGTGTATTCAGAAATCTTTAAGTAGAACCCATTTAAGATGCTAAGAACCCTTAATTAGCAAATGAACCTTTAAGTAACCTTTAAGTAACCCTTGAAGAATCTGATTTGAAGAGTGCCCCATGTAAATAGAGCTTTACCTATAAATAAAAAAGATAATCATTTTACATGTATTATCAAATGAAACTAAATGTGAAGGCTTTATATTTTTTCAAATGTCTGCCAACCCATTTTTGCATATAGGAAATAAAGTGCTACAATAATCAATCCAGGGAGCTATATAAATGTATTAATATCATCAAGCCAAGCAGGCAGCCAGACACCTCCTACACTATGTTCTTGTGTGAAGAATGCCAGAGCTGATGGTGCCTGCAGAGCTGTTGGCAGTTTATCCAGCAATAAGTGGTCTCCCTGAGGAATGATGATGGGACAGGCAACATATTGCACACAATCTGAAGCTCAAAAAACAAATGTCATTACCTTCCTTCAAAACCTGTATCGATGCCAGGTATGCCCAACACAACAGCATACAGCAGGACTGCTGTTAAGTGTTGAGTGGTTAAGGTAGTTATTTTAATAAACAAAAATGCCAACAGTGTTGTGTGTGATGTGCTTGCCATGTTTTCTGTTAAAGTCGGTTGCAACTTTGCGACAGCTTCCCGATCCAGCCATTGGGATGATTTTAATACACTCTTCTTTTTACAAAGACATTGTGAAATACTACCTGACAGTAAACATTTTGGGACACCTTGTAGATTGACATGAAGACACAAGAAGGTGATTCTATGAAGAATGATTGTTTTCTAGGCAGGTAGTTCACAAGTAGTCATTGTAATGACAGGTACTGTGAAATTGAAGATCAGAGGAAATTGAAGCAGTTCCTCTCAATAAATGCATTGGCTCTTAAAAGCAGAGACTATGAGGGTACTGTAGGTACAGTACGAGGTTCTGTCGAGATGTAGGAGGTGAAATTTCCAAAAAGTGAAACTGACTATTCTTTCAGGCAGGATTTGTCTTCTGCTTTTTCTTAAAGAGCTTTGTGACTGTTGATCCAATGAGGTTACACAGACTTGTTAGCTATTATTGTTGCTTTCTGTCTCTATTAAATAGTTCTATTTTGACAGAAGTCCAAATACCAAATACCAGTGTAGCCAGTATTTTCTTTCAACATGCAGCTTTTCACAAAGCCACACACATGTTTTAACTTATTAGTTAAGCTGGAATTAGAATTAATGCTGTGCAGTGGTAGACTGAATTTGATGACAGGGGCAGGGGAGCAGGACAATGGAAAAATGAGAACAAGTCAAAATCTTTTTGCTTGAGGCCACGAGTGTGTTTTAATTAGATGGGCTCCTGGGAGTGAGGAACTGCAGGCAGCAAAACCTATTTCAAATACTTTTAAAAAACATTCCCTGCAGAAATGTGGTGTTTTTTTTACCTTCTCTTCTGACTGTTCTTTTGCTACTGGATAATCACTGCAAAGAACAAGTACTTTTTGGAGTTTGTCACACTGTTTGTCTTCAAACATCTACTTTATTAAATCAGCCTTCAGTCATATTCTTTTGTATGCGGGTGAAAAGAAGTTCAAAGAAAAATGAATTAACATTTAAAATTAAATGAGACTTTAATTCTTTCTATTTCTTTAATGGTGATTTGTGAATACTATTAATAATGGGTGTACAACAAATCGTACAGAAAAATCACATGCTTTTAGTTATTTAAATGTCGCACCAATGTGTTGAATGTCCACGCAGTCATTTTATAAATAACGAATGAATGCAACACCTCATGCTGTCCTGGATCTCTTGGAACGTTCTCTGCATTAACACCAGGGGGTGGAAGGGCTTTTTCTGTGTTACTGTGTCTTCACCTGTGCTTGAACTGCCAAATTCGGTGCCTGTTACTCTGCCTCTGTACACCTGTTCATGTTCACTTGATTGTTTCTCCTATATATACACCTATTGTGTTGTATGTCTTTGTCTTTTCTTTGTTTCTATACTTATCTATACTTATTCTGAGACAGTGTGAATTGTTAAAAAATAAATTGAATCTTTGCATTCTTTTCCGTGTTCTGTTTTGTGTTTTTCTGTTTTGTTTTCCACTGTTCCCGTCGTGTTCTTGTCGATGTGTTGTTCTTGATGCCCTTTTGAGTCATCTTTTGAGTCATGTATTTTCAGTTGCTCAGTGTAGTTCCTAGTGTGTCCTGTGTTTTGTTAGTTTGTTGCTTTTCTTAATAAATTCCCTAGTCAGTTTTATCCCACATTTGGTTCTGGACTGTGGATGAATTGTGGGTTTCTCCCACCAGAGACATAGGTTTGATTCCGACCTTTGCAGGCATCACTGAACACACAGCCAGTCAGACTCTAAAGACTAGTGCTACCGTGGTTAGATTTGGTGAAAGGGGCTCAATTTGTTAAAAAAAAACAAAACAGGAAATATAAAAGATTAAAGAGAATCATGCACTTAGTCTGTATACAGTGAAGGAAAAAGATGTTAAAACTTCTAGATCATTTTCGTCACATTCATATAACCATTGTCAGAAAAGTTTTTCCAGACAATGTGTCTGGTATCCTAGCATTCATATTTGAATGCATCTGTCTGATTTACTGCTCTGTGTTCTAAAGAGACAACATAACCATCAACATAATCATTCCTGAAGCTCAACTTTCCAGACAATAGCTGGAAATTGAACATCCTGTCTTTTCTAAAGAGCTGGCTTGACTAAGAGCACTCTAGAAAATTACTCATTTGAGAGGCAGAATAGAGATTTTCCACTGCTTGCTCAATTTTTGAAAATCTGTTCCTTAAAACATCAGTTGTAAACCCAGGTCAGCACTATACCAAGGCACCTTATACGTGCACCACAAATCAAGGAAACAGACTTTGTTCTGAATAAGTCATGAAAGTTCAGACATCTGTAAATGTGTACAGATAAATTATGGAAGATTTGAGAGTAGAAGCTTAAAAGACCAACTATAGCAACACATATTTATACAGATATGGCATTTACTCAGGTTCATTATTCTGTATTGACTTTAGCACTTCCTCCATCCTGGGACAGCCATGTGCAGAATCCACCGGAATCCAAATGATGGCCCCTTAATGCCAGATTTTAAATGAAGTGCCATTTCCACAAATAGGTTTCATTTGCTTTAAAAAAAAAAGTTTGTGTGTGAGACTAGTGTTTAACATCTTGGTGATCACCTACCAGCCAACTTAATAATATAGAATACTTGACTACTTGAAAAATGCATGTTTCCAAAAAAATTTCCAAAGCATGCAGAGCCTTTTAACTCTAATTTCGAGAAAGACTGGGTCTTTTGCTGCCAAACCTCAGTTTGTACATTCATTCAGGATAAATAAACCTCCTTAAATGCTTCTTTCTCTGTTTCAACATGAGAGACAATAATTACCTCATCCCTAATGAGTCAGACATCAAAAACAGTAACAACTACAGTTAAGGAATCTGAGCGTGAGAGGGGAAGTAGGGAGGATTAGGGAATTTGAAATTCCAATTTAACTCACTGTTTAAAAACATCACGCTTCAGTACATAAAGGGATGGAGAGGAACTGATCTGATTGGATACTGCAGCAGCATGAGCAACCACACTTCCCAATAATGTGTGCCTTTTGAGATTTATACTGTTTAGTACCATATTACCATCTTGCCCCAAATTTCAAAGAAGAGAACAGATATTTGTATGTCTGCATGGTTTACATTGCATTCCATTGCTATTATAGACCTTCTTCTATATGTTGATGGAAAGCAGATGTTTTTCTAAATTATTATGCTGAGGAAAAGAAACCAAACAACTCAGACCTTTGTGCTTGTACAGATATACGAATGCGTCTGTCAGAGCTTTGACTTGCTCCTGGGAGAACTGTGTTTTAAAATGGCCGTCCATGACACACACACAGAGGCACTGCAGCTGAGGCCCTTTAGTTAGAGCAGAATGGCTCGAATGACAGCACTGAAGAGACTGAATAATACATAACCCTGTCCACAGCTGAGCAAAGTAGTGCAGAGAGCAGCACACTGGGTACCCCTGCCTCACTGGCTAGTCTGTGGGAATGTATATGTGTGTTCAATAAACTACACACTACCTAACATAAGGTATAACTATGCCAACAGATGAATGGCCCAGAGAATGTAATTATAATTCCCATGAAATCACGCAAAAAATAAAAAATAAAATAATGCAGGTAGAAGGTAGTTTTGTACCCTTTTTTAAAATTTGGGCTGGTTTTCACGACATGCATCAAGCCCACTAAGTCCTAGTACACTCTGTAGGTGTCATTTTAGTCTGAGTGTGAGTATATAATTGGGATATGAAAAAGCTACAGAGCCTAAATGATGTCAGAGTGTGAGCTAATAAGAAAGCTTGTTAAGGAAAAGAAGGTTTCAAGAATTATATTTCAGTAGAAGCACAGCCTTTGTTGAAGACAAAATCATGTCTCCATCATGAGATCAGTATCTACATCATTTTGTCAGTATCGCAGTTAATAACAGAGAAAGATGTCAGCAACTTATTAAAAAAAACCTAAGTAGCACAAGATTCACTCATCACTTGTACTGCACTTTCTCCAACTAGGACTATAACCATCATAAAGAATGAATGAGGCTCAGCTGGAATAACGCATAACCACACACCAGGGCTTTCATCATCCTGCAGTGTTTCATACCAATGCCCAGTTCAGCCTTCATGACTTGCAAAAGCAGGTTCCTCCAAAGCCTGTCTACCTGTGCTGCAGCTCTGCTAATAACAGTCCTTTTAGAAGCAAATGGAGAGCCTAAATTTAACCATCTATAACCATTAATGATGTTTAAGATATGGAAGAAGAGGGCCATGTTGTATTTACTTTGAGAGCAAGGCTACCGTCAACCTGTTTATTTGTCACCGAAAGTGCATGTAAACATTAATTTGCTGCCAACGAAAGCCTGTGATGCAAAATACAGAGAAGTGTGTGCGTGTGCGTGTGCGTGTGTGTGTGTGTGTGTGTGTGAGAGAGAGAGAGAGAGAGAGAGAGAGAGAGAGAGAGAGAGAGAGAGAGAGAGAGAAAGAGAGAAACATGCAGTTAATAACAAAAACAAGGATTTATCTATTTTAAAAGCTGAAAAAGGATAATTGTCTACTAGTCACAAATAAACCAAACACACACAAACAAAGAGTTTCTACAGGGTTTTAAATTTCTCAAAAATGTGTCTAGAAATAATAGACACATTCTACATGACCTTGGAAAGAACAGAGTTTCAAAGAAGTAAGAATTATACTTCCATTACCAGCCACTTCTCTATAATTATCTGTAGCCCCCTCCTACGCAGGAACTCCATTTAAGCAGGCGCAATACTGAAGAGAGGGCACTACTGTGAGTGTAATGCTGGGCCACTGCCACAGGGCAACTGATGTCGCTTCTTCTGCCACTGCTTGACAAACTAGTTCAGGGGAAAAACTGTGGGGTCAAAAGACCTCTAAAAATGACACTAATGGCTCCATGGGTCTAATTGTACAAGAGCAGTTTATGATGGAAAAAAAATCATAAAATGAGCATTACAGGCTGGCAGACTGAAATTAGCTTTCCTCTGAGTACTTCTTAAGTGAACACCATGTCACTATTGGATGAAAAACATTGAGCATTTTTATATTATTGCATATTCCAAATAGCAAAGAATTAAACAGAAACAATAGAGAAACAAAGCAAACACAATTAATATTTTATGTAGTTGTCATGACCATCGGGTTGATGCAACTCAAACAAAAGGACGATAAATTACCGTGTTAAAATGAAAAGGTTTTGAAGAAATTAAATTAATAAGCAAGTACAGCTTGCTGCAGCTACCCTGATTTAAAGCAAATGTCTGGAACAGCCTGGCATCCATCACCTGCCGTCCTCCACAATGTCTCCTCCTCTCTCTTTCTCTTTCCCTTTCATTAAAACTTGCAGCAAGTTGCTCTCCAGAGAGGATTACAAATCACTGTGAGCTCGTACCACACATCAAATAGCAACTATTTCCTTTAAGAGACAACCCGTCTTTTATGCAGATACCACAGACAGTGGTCTGAATATTTTCCACACTCATATTGCTGCTTTTTCATTACAATGATTTCTATTTAACACACATTCAAAGAAGCTTGCTGTGTGTTTGGACAAGGAGAAAAGACAGCCAAGCAAACTATCAATTTTTGCTTAGAGTAATGCAAAATTATAATAATGAAAATGCACGAAATGCGTTTACCCATGAATTCTGTTATAGATTTTTGTAACTTGCCAGCATGGGTCTCGTATAATGATGACCGATCTAAAGGCCACAGAATATGCATGAGGAAAAAGGGTCTATTTGCATAATGAGACTTATCTTAAATTAATTAGCAAGTACATCTACAATCACAGCACCAATTTAAATAGCATAAAAATGTCCCTCAATCAAATTAGCTGGAAGAACATGGCAATTCGTTTAGAAAAATAAAAATTACAAATAGAAAAAGAACTGCAGTGTGAAAGAATTACTACCATAAAATCAGGAGCCGTAGCATGAAGATTTAATTTATTCCATTTAAATTAGATTTTCTTCCTCTCTAGCTGTCTCTTCTCTATTCTTACCTGTAGCAGAACTAATGAAACAATGTAGAAGACCCAGGAAAGTGTACAGATTTCCGAGTCAAACCTGTAGTAAGTCAATAGTAATAAAAAGAGGTTTATATAT
>JAOTRN010000036.1:19669039-19681872 GCA_028566695.1 Bagroides melapterus
TCAAAGGCAGCTAATTTTCATCACTAGTCAGCACATATCTAACATCAAAATTGCTGATGTTAGATTCTGTGCTTACATATATTGATTTTTGTGCTATCATTAGATGTAATCTGAAGAGTTACCTCCACGATTAAAGCTGTGAGTCTTCTCAGAGGTGTCCATCATAACCTGCCATGAGTATTCAAGCTCCACAGTGCCTTTGTTAGCCATCTGCATTCTGGAGACAACACATAAGATACATATATTAATCAATCATTTAAATTAAATTATTAATGAAATACACCGAAATAGAAAAAATAATAATATAAATAAGTAAAAAATAAAGAAACAAATAAATGATGTGTTTAGCTTTTTTTTTAAGAAGGTTATTATTATTAAAATGTGTATTGTGTGTGAAGTATCAGACAAGATTTAGTCATACATACTGGAAGACTCTGGTTTGAAAGAGCATGGTGTCTTTAAAAAGGATAGGTTCAGTATTGCACTCAAACTTGGCATAATCACACATGGCTCTTATCCCCAGTTCTAGTTCCCTAGACGAGTTTTCCACCACTGAATGGACGGGTTCTGGGTCAGTCTCTACCACCTAGAAACAGAACACAACGGAATTTACTACTATTACATGTTACCCATGTGCTGCTGTCCCCTGTGTAATGTGTTCAGGCTGTGACAGAAAGATGAGATAATGAATTTGTTAATTATTTGATATGAGACGTTTCATTATTACGATTGTAGATGAAGATTCTAACAATTGTTTAGAATGAAAGAAGCTTAACTTTATACAATTGTACTTCACATTCCAATGCCAAGGGCATATTTGACAGCATGGTGTTTTCCCGCTACCCTCTTACCTTTTTCTTGGCTGGTCTCTGAGGTGAGAGTGGCTTTTCTGCATCCACCCACTTGACGGTCCTGTGACGGTCATCCCAGTCTGGCACTTGATCCACAGGCTGCTGGAAAGTTATCTGGCAGAGTTTACACTTCATCGCCTGCTCAGTCAGCACTATGGGCTGCTCTGAGCGGAAGCTTACTGTCACCTCCTTTGTGCATCTGGCATGGAGGTGGCCTATCTGAGGTGAGAAGCACAGATGAGGCTCACCCTGAGGCCATTGAAAGCGCAGAACCACTGAGTTGCTGTGGTTGGTCATGGTGAAGGTCTTGTGGTAAAGATGGCCCACATGACAGTCTCCGAAGTGCAAAATATCACATGTGGCTGTAGAGGGTGACAGTGGAGAAGAAAAGAAAGATGCTGGAGACAAGGCATGTATTTTTGCTTGTTTTTTTCTGCAGAATGCTAAAACTGCTAAAGGACCATCAATGATTGCAGATTTTGTTTTAAACTGATACAACAAAGGTCTTTCAACATTAATAAGCTATTCGAGAGTAATCTTTGTAAATGTTTAGAGACACAAGGTCTGTACTGACCTGTGCTGTCCTGGTCCTGAAGAACCTTGCTGCTGATATTGTCCAAAGAGATGATGTCACGGTAGCCCTCTCCTAGGAGTTGTATCAGCGTCTTATCATATGGGTTGTCTTTTACAAACAGATGCATGGTGGCCTCAAATCTTTGATGGACCTCAGGATGAAACTCCACCTCAAACTCTGCTTGCTGTCCAGCCATTAGTGGCAAGGAGGCCAAATGAACCACCTGCCTTTCTACTGTGAAAAATCTTATATTTTACTATATATTTTAAAGAATTCTTAATCAAAATGAGTGTTTGAGTAAATGTTATGTTTAATTAGCCTTTTTTGTTTGTTTGTTTTATTAACTTTTCTATTTCTCAAACTAAATGGATATGGCTAATATACTTCCTGAACAAACCTGAAGGCTGCCACTCAATCAGTTTATGGTTTTTGATGTTTAACAGATAAAATCATGAAATGTTGCCAGTTGCTGATACAAGATAAAATGCCATGTTGTCCACTTAATTTGTACACTAAACTCAATGCAGTCACAAGATATGAGATATATAAAGGTTAATATCTTTTGATAAAATTACGTTTGAATAGAACTTAAGACTGAAGGTAAAATGTTGCACAATGGAATCATCATTAAGCAATCAGGGTTCAAGACTGACCTGTTCCAGACTCACTTTCTAGGTGTGTAGAGGTGATGTGGTTACATACAGTACCAGGAGCTGCCCTTATGTCAAAGACTCCAATCTTGTCAAGCAGATCAATGTTAACCTATGAATGCCAAGAAAGTACATATATCTCTGTTGAGGTGAATTAACACCCTACAAACTAAAGTGTATAAAGTATTCATTCCTCTTACCTGTGCAGGTAAATTGCTCATGTTCTTGATGACCAGAGGAAGGATTTGTCTCTTGTCTACCAGAAGCCGCTTGAACTGCAGGACTGGCTGTCCATGTTTGCTCCTCTGAACTGGTTTTAGAATAGTTATAGAGGGGAAATTACCCTCTCCCATCAAATCAAACACCAGCAACTTGCTCCTGCCAAAAGGAAACAAAAAATATTGAAAATAAAAGCCTTTTTCTTGTAACAGTACTAATGAAAACTCAATTTATCTAATAGTCTTGTACACAAATAAAATAGGAACATGTCAATGCTAACCATGAAAATAGAGCCAATAGGCAAAAGGCAAAATCCATCATCTTGTGATAAGTTTACAAAAAACCTTTAGGTCAAAAAGAACCTGAACATCATCTCAGATATATGGGTAAATTCAGCATATTGGAATTATATTTCTATCTATATTCTATAGCCCATCAACTTAGCAAAATATTTATCTTGTGTCATAGTTAAAAACTGATCACTGATCAACTGCATTGATTTCAGAATTAATTCAGACTTTAGAATTAGATCACAACGTTTCCATAATTTATCAGAACACCCACACAAACAAGCCTGGAATTAATCAGGAGATCATTCTAAATGCCAACCCAATAAAAATAAAGAGCTCATTTGCATGAACACGCATGCAATAATAACGTTCCCTGCGTAAATATTGATGTAACACAACTGAATATATGTCCAACAAGCAGAGCTCATGACACATGTGCACACACATACCCACACACCCATACACATGACAGGGTGCATGAACTTCAACCTTTCACTGCGTGAAAGCTGTGAGTCTGGATCAAATCTGGTATCCCAGCTTCTAGGTCAAGTGTACGTGAAAATATTAAAAGTGGGTGTATTTATTTCCTGTAAACTGTATGTATACACTTACCCGGTTGTCCCTTCTAGAGAGGCTTCAAAAACTCCAAGGTAGGTCTGCATGTACTGGGGAGTGAAGGTAATTGTAGCAAAGGCATGGGAGTGACTGGGGATAGTCATCCGTGCAGGGCTCAGCTCAAACACCTCAGAGCCTCGCCCAGGCACCTGAAAGAGCCATATTCATTAACACAATCAGTCTTTAACCATGGCACATTTGCATTAGCAGCAGTTACACACCTTGTTAGGGGCAGCTTTGATATGCAAACTAAGTTTACAGGGTATTTTGCCAGGGTTGGTAAGACGGAAACGGGCTTTGGCTGATTGGCCGACTTGCACGTTGTTGAAGACAAACTTGTTCTCATCCTGGATATAGATGCCCATAGCCTTCTGATACTGCTCACACTGTAGCATGTTACTGTTCTTGCACAATCTGTGTTCTTCAAAGATGGAATCAATATCTTCATGTGCTATTCCTATACAAAAAAAGAGACATATACTGCCAGTCAAACATTTTTGAATACATAGAAATACCTGTGTTATATTACATATTAATCATTGTTTATTGCCACTGCCAAAACTAAAAGGTACGGAATACGAATATTAAATAAGTGTCTCTTGATTGTCATTTGATGGATTCATTTATAGTGTACCTCAGTGTTAACCTAATCTCCAACATCTTGACAGCTCTTCCTGAAACAATTTCGAAATCCTCTGGATTGAAATATTAAACATTGAAGATTAGGTTCATAAAATACTAGAGTATTTATCCTGTGTTCCTATCAGCTTTGAGACAAATATAGAGACTAAAGGAAAAACTGGAGGTGCATTGCTTTGGGTCCACTTATTGGCTTTGTGCAGTGTGTCATGGGCCTGATTAGCTAGTAACATTATTTTTTAGGAAATTACAAACCTGGCATGCAGACCTCTGCTTGTAACTTGTAGCGAATCCCTCCTGGGCTGTCAGAAGGGTCACGATCAGTGATGTCCACCACCAGACACTCTTCCCAGCAGCCTACCTGCTCTGCCACACAGTCCACAGTGATTACCTGCTGAGCACCAGGTGGAAGGATGCCACAGAATGGAGACAAGGAGAACAACCCCATAGACAAACGTGTCTACAGAATTGAGTTAAGACAAAAAACAAATAAATTTAGTGCTTTACATTTTGCATGGAATTCTCTAAAATATTATATACAGTAAAATTAAGAAAATCTACATAATTTTGATTTGAAAGATCATAAACTCATGTTTGGTCTTTTTCCTCATCTTTATGCAATACAGCAAGCAAATAAATTCAATTGAATAATCACATGTAAAGATTTTAGGAGGAAAAAATAAAATAAATAAATAAAAATAACTTGGTTGCATATGAGTACATACTGATCACTACTATTTTATCACCGTTTGCTTGTAATTTGGCATTTTGTTCAGTCTTTTTGGACTAATATCAGAATTTAATCAGAATTTCTGATTAAATCCTGAACAACATGATGTAGCATAAAATAGGACTGAATTTGAAGAGTAGTCTAGTGGTTATATGATCAAAACCCACCCATCTTGGGTCATGTTATGATCTTAAAAGTCTTTCTTTCTTTCTTTCTACATTTTACGTAAACTGTGTTGGTTAATATTACATTATAATCAGAAAGAGATCTGATATCATTTTTCTTGGGGTCATTTTTTTCATTGCAAAACCCATCACACAATCATCACAAAACAGTTTTAACAGGGGTGAAATAACTAGAGACCACTGAAATATACTAAGAACAAGACATACAAAGGTTGCCCCTTACCTGAGAAGATATGGTGTCCCTGATAGTGTCCTTCTGAACAGCATCAGACTGGCGTATTTTAATGGCTGAGGATAATCGTCTTGCAGAGTCAGCCTCTCTGGAAGTTTTCTTGCCTGCTCTGTAAGAATCATGGCTTCCAGTTACAGACAGAGGCATTCATGAAGAAACGTGGACAAATCTTATTATGTATAGAGCAGTGTCTTACCCTTTCTTCTGTTCAGATGCTGGGAGATCTTTAAACATTCTGGAGATGGTGAAACAGATCTCAAATTCACCTCTATTCTGTACAGTAATTGTCTGTGTCTTGCGGGAACCATGGACTACTGGACCAAAGTTGATGTAATTTCCCGGGTGGATACTGTACTTGGAATAAAGACTTTGCACAGACACTTTGATGGGGATGATCTTAATGGTTTCTCTGTCTTCATCAATATTTGGCTCAATGACCTAAAACAAACAATCACTAGAGTTAGATTTCACATGAAACAGAGACTGAACAAAATCTATACTAAGGGATTTTCTTCTGACCTGGCAGTGTAAAACTGGCTGTTGTCTAATAGACACCTCCTTGTCATAGGAGAAGATGACTTGGACACATGTGGGCCGGTCACTGGGATGAAGAATGCCTTTTTGAGGTGCAATTGTGAAGACTTTGTTGAGGTTAGGCATTTGAGGCTCTGTAGGCTCCAGGAAAAACCTCAAACAGCAACATCAGTTCACATTAGCCACTGAGAAAATATCATTATTTGTACTGGATGCTTATGTACAGAATGTGGGGTGAACATACCTGTAGGCAAAATCATGTTTTCCCTTGTTTTTCAAGTTAACAGATAACTTCACTTCTTCTGATACTTTGATTATGCCAAAGTCCAGACTATTGTCTGTACCTAACAAAATTATCAAGATAAAATGCAACAAATTGTTATTTATGGATAGATAAAAAAATAAACTTGTATTATATGGATGAGGGATTAAAAGTACCTTTGGGTATGGTAATTTCCAAGGCCACATCATAAGCCTCTGCCACAATATTAATGTTCTCAGTATGGATAACACCAAGAATATTGTCCACATCTGACACCTGAAACACACACACACACAATGTGGGACATACATCAATTCCAACATCAAATGATACTGTTCTTTTTATTCTTGCAATACCAATATCCAAGCTGCGCTATCACCTTAAAAATATTATTTAAATAATATTATTATAATATTATTGTTATTGGTTAAGCACCTTACCTCCAATTTTATGGTTTTCTTCAGGCTAATAGGTCTTATGGCTTGGAAATGCATAAGTAAGGTAAACTCAGAATGTGCAATGATGATTCCATGATCCTGGGTAATGCTAAACTCCTCACCCAGCCCCTCAAGGCCATTCAACCTCCAAGCAACTGGGAGTTCGGTGGGGTTACGCAAGCACAGACTGCGTGTCTCTCTCCTGGAAGACCGTAGACATGGAAAAGTGAAGGTATTATATTACCTTTACCACAGGGTAATCATATAACACTATAATGGCAACAAATCATGTCAAATGTAGAATGAACTTTTGTTATAATTTGTACCCTCGAGTTTTATACCCAAATTAGCAAAAGTGAATATATAAAAAGAATAACACATGCAACAAACAAGGATGCTGGAAGATAGGCAAGATGGGGTGCTACAGCATCCCAAATTTTCAAAATACAAAACAATAAATAAAACAATAAATAAATAAATAAATAAATAAATAAATAAATAAATAGTAAGTAAATAAAAAAAATATCAGATACAGTCCTTTCTGAAACTATTGGAATGACAAAGCCAATTTTTGCGATACATTAAATATGGTTCACAGATGGGCTTGTATGTTTTGGATCAGGAGCAGTTGCTTTCTTTCTCTCACTTTGGCCGTTCCATTACTTTAGTAGAGATTAGTCTTGGTTGCAGATCTTTATGGCCCTTCACTGTACTTCCAGTCTGACCTTCTTTTTTCTTGCTCTGATGAGTGCTTTGAATCTTGTGGTATGACCTCTATATTTCTTTTCTCTAGGTGAATGGTGGATTGTGATACATTCATGATTTTTTTATTTTTTTATTTTTTGCATATTTGCATTCCCATTTTTGTGTGTGTTCCTGAAATTTTACATGTGCCCACCTTTTGTTACTGTTTCATTTTTTGACCTTTTACAGATGCAAATGATGTACTATACTTATGTGTATGATCAAAAATGATGGAGCATTTCATGCACTTTTTTAAGGTTACCAGAAAAAAATGCAATTAATCCTGCCCGTGGGTCCACGGACCCCTAAGGGTTAATAAATCATGACCTGCACTTACATAGAAAACTCGGCACATGAATCAACACCTTTTGATTAGATTTTATCAAATAACAATACTTTTAAATGTTTAGCCTAACAGGTACTTTTGAAAATAAACACAAATTAAACATTATATTTAAAAAAACATATCTTACAATTCCTGGCAAACATCCAAATGTTTCCTTGATGTGAATTTTATAGTGTAAAATGTAATTAAAAGGTTATCTTTTTATTTGCTTATATTTTATGTCTATTACTGTAGATCTCTGTAGATTAACAAGCTTCTGTCTCCTGCCTCAATTGTTTTTTCCCCACTGGTAATAGATGGCAGGAAAACAGAGTTACACTGCACAGAAATAGAGTTTGTGTTTGTTTTGTTGTCCTGACCTGTCCAGGAAAATCTTATCAAAATTAAGTTGCTTGCAGTCCACTTCCAGTTCTGGCCGGACTCCTTTGCAAGAGATGTGGAAGATAACAGGTTCTGGGTTCTCTTTAATACAGCACACCACACTGTCTTCTATAAGACCTGGAGTGGTAGGGTATGCCCATACTCTGAGCTCCTGCAAGAAAAAGAGTTTATAAACACAAAACACTCTAGTCATTCATCAGCCTTTCTGAATCAGATTTATTTCTTACTCTGAAGTACTAGGTACAATTCCTATCCAGTTTTACCAACTCATACAGCCTTCACTGCCATAAAAATGTCTGTACACATACCTTTCTCTCATTGGGCTTAAGAACAATGCTCAGAGGGTCCAGGATAAATGTGGTGAATTTGCTGTCCCTTTGGAGGCAAAAATGAACCTCTGCCTCCATGGGGGAGTTGTTGTGGATTACTAGTCTTTCTTCATTTTCTGGGCACTTCTTTTCCTTGTATCTGTTTAAATTAAAATAAAAGAATGTCAGTGGTATATCTTCATTATATCACTTGATAACTGGATAGATTTCCCTATATTATGTGATTATTCAACATTCACAAAATCCTGAAAAGTAATCCAGATTTTCACAAATACATTATTTAAATTTCTATATGTATGAGCAGTGTAAGTAATATTTGAGGATTATTAGGGAATGCATACTGTACTGTAAGAGTAAAAATAAAGCACCTGTCTCTATTTCTTCCACAAAGCAGGGGCCCGAAGTCATACAGGCATGAGCGGATAATGTATGTCTTCTGTAATTCATTCTTTTTCTGCGTGGCTTTTTTACAGCGGGCAAACACCGTTCTAAAGCACAAACACACCATCAGAACAAACAGCAGAATAGGTTGCTAGGATGAGCTTTGGTCATGGGCTTACTGCCTGTTCTCTAGACCTGTAAGTAATACTCACTTATGGTCCTTGCTGATGGAAGGGAAAGCACAAATGCCTCTGCAGTAGAGCTGATAACAGCGCTTGGTCCCAATCACTTCAAACCCCAAAATCTGTTTAAAATCACCAGGCACAGAGGAATGGAACCACAGTTTCAGGGTCACTTCTCCATTTGGTGGCACGATCCAGCGGAAATGAGTGAGCCTTTATGAGAACCATGAACCCATTAACAAACAGTAACATAAGAGGAATAATTGTACATGAGCAATTCTTTTCATTAATCCTTGTTTGCATCCCAACCCAACTGGCCCAGTGCATTTTTTAAATTACAGTACTAGTAAAATACCCCATACATCCTCATCTCAATTATTACTATATATTTATGTTGAATAAATTGCCACACAAAACCCCTTTTCACGCTTGAGGTGCTGCAGCTGATGAATGCATGTGTACAACTGTAAGTAATAGTGTGAGGGCATGTGATAGGGATTAAAACAGCCTAAAACCGAATGTATTATATGTTTGTTTAAAACTTTTCACAACATAATATTAACAAAATCTGATAATTAAAAAAACTGAGCTTAGCACAGACTTTTAATCAGGTTTAATGTTTAGTTTATTAAATGTTAAAATGGCTTATCTTGACTCAAAGCAAAACAGTGTGTGTGTGTTTGTGTGTGTGTCTGTGTTTGTGTGTGCGTATGTGTGTTATACCTCTGGCTCTCATCTTCCAGAGACTTGCTGTGGTCAGTTTCAGATAAGGGGGTGACTGTGCTTAATCTAACTGAATGAGAGTCTATGGTCTTGCTTCCTCTTTTTGCAGGAATTCGCTGCTTGTCTTTTGAGGTCCCCTTCACTGATTCCTCTTTCACTTGGGCCTTCTTCCCTTTGCCTTTGTTCAGGGCTGTAACATCCTCCTAAGCAGACAAAGCAAACAAATAAATATCTATTTCACTAAAAGGATCTGAACTTGCAATCTCCCGATAACATAGAAAACAACTTCTGTTCTGCCACTTGAATGTCCCCAGGATGTTTTTCATATACAGTGCATGCAGAAGGTATTCAGACCCCCTTCACCTTTTTCAATTTTGTTATGTTGCAGACTGATACTACAAACATTTTTATTCTGATTAATCTACACCCAGAACCTCAAACAGGATTCTAGAAATGTCTTTAAATGTATTAAAAGACCAGTCTTCCAGTCCATGCTGCTGAAAAACAAACCCCACAGCATGAGGCTGCCACCACCATGCTTCACTGTTGGGATGGTATTGTGCAGCTCATGAGTGATGCCTGGTTTTCTCCAAAAATAACATTTAGAATTAAGGCTAAACAGAATCTTGCTCCTCACAGTCTGAGAGTCTTTCATGTGTTTTGCAATAAGGAGAGGCTTCCATCTAACTGCTCTGCCATAAAGCCCAGATCAGTGCTACTGGTACTTTTTCCAATCTCCACACAGGATCTCTGGAACTCAGTTTGAGTGACCATTGGGTTCTTAGTCACATCTCTTTCTAAGGCTATTCTTCCCATTTGCTCAGTTGGGCCGGGCGACCATGTCTTGGAAGACACCTGGTTGTGTCAAATGTCTTCTGTTTGAGAATTATAGAGGCCACTTTGCTCTTGGGAATCTGTGCCTTGCAACAATCCTGTGTCTGAGCTCTGTACGCAGTTACTTTGACTTAATGGCTTGGTTTTTACTCTCGTATGCATTGTCAGCTGTGAGGACTTCTATAGAGAGGTATGTGCCATTCCAACTCAATTTAGTTTACCACAGATTGTAAGAAACATCTTAGCAACGATTAAGAGAAACAGAAGGCACCTGAGCTATATTTCAAGCATTGTTGCAAAGGCTTTAAATACTTATGTACAGTACATGTGATATTTCAGTATTTTCTTTTTTAAACATTCGCAAACATTTCTAGAATTCTGCTTTCAGGTTGTCATTATGGGGTGCTGAGTGTAGATTAATGAGGGAAAAACAATTTTTTTGTAAAATCTTTGCATGTACCTTGCCAGACACAGTAGGGCTTAGGGCTTCTGCCTCCAACTCCTCAGCTGAGTCTTCCAGAGATAAGGGCATCAAGAAGGTGAAACAGCCATGAGTAAACTGGGAGCTGGACACCACTCTCCTTTTGGGGTATTGGACTGCTGAGAACAGCATGGGAGGAGGAATGGGTGGACCTGCAGGTCCAAGTCCTAACCAATCCAAAACCTAGGGACAACATCAAAGACAAAGTAAAACATCAGTCCAGGATGTGCTTTTATTACTTTCAGTGTTTCTGCTGGGTTTTTTTTTTTACCAAGCAGCACAAATATGAGCAGCAAGAATTTGTCAGGTTTTAATTGAGGGCTTAAACACATTTTTCAGTACAGCTCAAATCTTACAGTACCTCATCCAGTGATGGCAGTTTCATACTGCTGAGCAGCAGGTCTACGCTTGCCTCCTCTTTTTCGCTGATAGAGATGCAGATGTAGGGAATGAGCACTATTGCCAGTTCATTCTCTGAACCATCTGTGCCACAGGGCTGTAGGTGAGTCTGGCTGGGGGTTGGAGATAGCAGCTTAGGATCAGCAGTGTCCATTTTCATCCTCTCTTTCTCCCGCTCCTTTTTGGCCTTCTTGCTAGGTAGCTTATTTTGTTCTTCAGCTTCATGCTCCTGCTGCTGCTCCTCCTCTATAGGTAGAGGCTTCAGCAGAACACTGTGAGTCCTATCCCAGTTCTGCAGCATGTGCTGAATACGTGGCTGGCTCTGCTCATACAGATGGAAGCGGGAAAGCAGCTGCCTTTCGGTATCAGTTATCTGGAAAATGCCACACAACCAGAGAGATGCAGGAATAAGGCCAAGATTATGGGAGCTTTATCCAAAATGTTGCAAACAGAGTAGGTTTAAGCTATCTGTTTTATATTGAGCTAAGATAAGAGATTAAGCTTGGTATTACCAGTTACTGCTAAAGCATGTCACATAGCAAGCATCTTCATAAGATATATTGTATTATTTATTTGACATTTAGGATAGATTTAAACTTGACTTAAACTGACCAGCTCTTTCTCCTGTTCCTCCAGTGGCAGTAAAGTATCATCATGGCCAGTTGGCTTTCCGTCTTTGTCATCTTTGTCTTTCTTTTTGCCTCCTTCATCAAGTTCTCTGGCACCCTCTAAAAGTGAGTCTTTGGCTTCTGTCATCTTTTTACCCACTTTAGACTGCTGTTCCTGTCCAGTGTCAGAGGGCTGTGCTGAAACAGACTACATAGAAAAAGAATATCAACTCATCAATTGATGATCTTATTTCCTGCAGTAGCATGCTTACTATCTGCACCTCTAACCTGGCCAACTCCTAGCTGACTTCGCCTTTCTGTTAAATCTTCTGTAAGTGCTTCCTTTTTTCCTCTCTTGGTTTTTTTCTTCATCTCCTCCTCTTCCTTGGGCTGCTCCTCTTGCTGCTCACTCTCTTCCTTGCTACAGAATTACAAATTTAATCAAATTAAATTTGATATCGAATATGCAACTTTTTTGTTAAACTGCCATGGAACTGCTAGAGATTACCTGCACATAAGTTCCTTTAGCATCTCTAATTGCTGAAAGTCTGCACTTGCTTTCTCTTCCTCAGACAGGGCATCGTACTCATCCTCATCCATTTCCTGCAGATGCAGATTTTCTCTTTCAGTCTGTTCCCTCTGTAAGGCCTCTGATCACATAGAAACAGATTTTGTCAATGGTACAGCTCAATTTACTGCTCTAATAATCTGTGTAATTCTTTGAAGTCTGTATCATATTTACTGTACATACTGTACCCTATAAATTGCTTCCAGTTCAATATAGTATAATACACTACTCTCTTTTCACAATATTTTCCTTTATACTCTTAATTTCATTTTCTCTTTTTTATCCTGTCATTATCTTCTTCTTTCTTGTTCCCAGTTTTTCCTCCAGCATTACCTGCTATCTCCAGTTGAGCTCTCTCTCTGGATTTGAATTCAACATAGCTGTCAGTGAGGTTGATAACATAGATGTGCGGGCGGTTGTTGAAGGCTTTGAAGATAACATGGAGCGCAGTGCTTGGAGAGCGGCAGTACAGTGTCTCCAATCCATCGATCACAACACCTCGGGTGCAGTCACTAAGCTACAACACATTGGAAAGGTCTAATTGATATACATCAAAGCAAATAAGCTTTCTGTGAACTAATATACAGAAAATGAATGCTTAACACAAAGTATGTTAAGTAATACAGTCAAAATCTGGTT
>JAOTRN010000036.1:19695936-19706638 GCA_028566695.1 Bagroides melapterus
GCACTTTTGTACGTCGCTCTGGATAAGGGCATCTGCCAAATGACCTTAAATGTAAATGTAAATGTATTCTTTTTAGTTGTCCCAGAATGCTGCTCTCAGCTGAGTTGTAAATGTGTTTTATATGTAAACATGTACTCATTTATATATTGTGTAATGTGTCGTGCATAGCTCTCTGCTATGTTTTTAAAAGATGCAGCAAGATGCAACAAAACATAACATATTTATTGCTTTTCTTCATAATACATACCAAATAATGTCAGAAATGCACTGAGCTGCAACAGGCAATGTATCACCATTCTTCTCAGGCATTTTTGCCCTGAGCCTCAACTGATTGAATAGGTAGCGACAAAGGAGGGAAGGTGAAGAGCAGAGATAAACCCAGTCCGCTTACGGCATATATCAGTATGCTGGAGCTCAGTCCTGACAGAGCATGGCTGTATTTCAGATCAGTAGTGCCAGGCTTCTCTAAGAATATGAATAAGTTGAATATGAATAAGGGGCACATCTCACAGCTTAGGCTTTGAATATGAAAAGTTTAAAGAAGTGTGTATGTGTGTGTAGGTGGTACGAGAAAGGCTGGTATGCCATGCCATCGTGGGGAATCAGAATGGGAAGGAACGGATCATGACAGTGGATATCACATGTCAGTTCATTGCACCAATCTTGAATATCTCCCCTCAGCAGCTCAACTTCTGTATTGAAAAGGTTTGTGTTCTCAAGCTTGTGTATCTTACTCGTAAAACACTTTCCTTTAACATTTTATAATGTGGATATTCTTCATTATCCTTCTATTATTTTGTTAAAATAAGGCCACACTTAGCACTAGTCATAACCCATTTGCATTTTGTTATCCATTTTGAACTGAAGTGCAGCTACATAACCTAAACCTGAAACATTATACATCACTTGTACTTTAGTCTTATAATGAGAGGGCATCAGTCTCTTCCACATACTTGCATTCCGGCAATTACACATTCCTCTGCACTGGATTATTTGTGTTTTGCTTAGTCTGTAGAGCATATAATGGACATGAAAGTCAATAAATCAATATATTGAGCTCAATTCACTGCTGAAAATATCTACTAAGACGACAGTTTAACAAATTAAAACATAGATGCTGACTGTGGACTGTCAATGTTGAATGTGCTATTGCTTTGGGCATATAACAAAAGTAAAACATTTTGTTTTTGTTACTTGGTGTAAATTTACAATTGTTAGGTGGTAAGCTACAGTGTAAACAAACAGAAAAAAATCATACATTATACAGTATATCTACTCCTGTATTGAAGAAGGGCTAAAGAATATTCAATTTAATCTCAAGAGGTACTATCATTATAATGAAGCTCATACACACACGCACGCACACACACACGCACACACACAGCTACATGTGCACAGCCTCCCACCCTTTCCCCATTGTGAGCTTCAGCCTTAGTGGTTTTCATATATCTTCATGATATTCTGACAACCGCTTTCAAGTCCCATTGCCAGGCAGCTTTTTCAGAACTTAAAATGCTAATTTGGTTTTGAGAGGATTCTTTCATCTGGTACAGTCCCATATGTCCACATGTTGACAGCTCATGCTAGATTTACAGACAGTTCCTGCCTAAGAGCCTGCAGGACTAAAGCAATTAAGGAGAAGAAGAGGGGAAGAGAAGGCAAAGGAGTTCAATGATTAAATCAGATGAAAAAAGAGAAAGGAATGAGAATGAAATTTTGGTGTCTACAAATTGGCACCAATCTTACAAAACTAGTAGCAGCAGTCTAGAAGATATTATTACTGTAGGCATTCATCCATGGGTAACAAATTATTAGATTTTCCGTACTTAGGGGAAATCCTTGATAAGACTGAGTTACAGTATGAGAATTATTAATGTGAGGACCAGCATGACATAATGTTATACAACAGAGATTCCCATAAATATTCTCTGCCAAATACAAGTGTGCTCCTACAATCCACAGATCCAGCTGTTAAAAAAAAACAATTGCAGATGTAATACAATAGATTATATAAATAAAAGAAATAAAGTAATAAAAAGCAATACAATAAAACAAACTTGGATGAAAATATTTGAACTACAATTTGCTCATGTTACACTTGCTAGCTGCAGTCATCAATAATTGTAATAATGTAATTTTAATTAATTTATTTCTTTAAGTTATGTATCGTGAAGTTAGATGCTGTTCTGTTCTATATTTTACGTGTAGATTTTGTCATATTTGCCTTTCCTTGACAAAACATATATAAAGAAAATAGTATGCTACTGTAAATTCTGATGTTTATGATACATTTTTTTATGTAATGCACTGGACAAGATGAACTGAAAAAAACAGAACTACTTATATATTTTTGTAAACTCTTAGATGTTGTTCGTGCCCTCTACATTCCTCTATGTCCTATTTGGTCCATATTTAATTTGTATTGTATATGACAAGTTTTTTTCCACAATCGTGAAACTCAGTATTCTCAATATTTTGCATGGTTGAGGTTCACACTGTTTTTTGTGTTTTTTAAGTTTGATGGGTTTGTTCTGTGTCCTCCAGGTTCCAGGTATGCCCCTTATGCCTCTGTATGAAAAGCTTTATCTGAAGAATGTCTCCATGTTGGCTCTCTCTCTGGAGCTTACCCTGGCTGAGCCTTTTGGGCTCTGTGACTGTAGCAGTGATGACTCATTCACATTCTCAAAGGTACACAAAAAGAGTTCTTTGGCAGGGATGGCAACTTTAAGGAAAGGGTTGGCAGAAGATTAGTGAGTGGATGGGGTGGGATATTATTAGAAAAGCATATTTTTGCATGTATTCGAATTGAGGACCCAAAACACAAATGAGGTGCATGACTAATGTGGTTAAAAAGTTGACTGTATAAATACTTAACATTGTTATAGATCTTTTCATTTTTAACCTGTGTCTACAGCAATACATTATTTTTTACAGGAGAATACAGCAATTAATGACTTTCCTACTTAAATTCCCAACTGATTTATTTGTCATAAAATAATTAAAAAATAATCATACTTTTGTTTTGTTTTTTCATAATAAATAGTGGTAGTAGAAAATTTAAAACAACATAGTCTTACATATTTATTCTTTGTAAAACATTATTATTACTATTTATTTACTTGTAGTATGTTTGCAAATGTGAACAGATACAGTATGTGAATGAATTAAGAATGGAAATTTTGTTGAAATATTTTTGAAAATGAAAGAAAATAGCTATAAAGGATTGACTAGATTCAAACTTCATTGGATTATTCTGTCTGAAACTCCTTTTGCAGAGCAGGTTATACTGTATGAATGATATACGGTAACTTTTTCTGTATAGATACTGAAAGATACTGGGGAGTTGAGCACAGTACTGGTTGCTTGTGACTAAGCAAATTTGTGAAAAATTCATGAAACCTTTCATGAAAACAATGTAGAAACCTCGCCACCTTATCAATACTTAGAACATACAGAACATACTCAGAATATACAGAACAATAATTTATCTGTCTTTTAATACTCCATGGTCCATTTATCTGCATCACAAATGTTAGACTGTACAGACAAAATTATATTTCTCCGTATTCTCACTCGGCACCATCCATTCCGTATATTCTGCATTACAAACAAACTATACATTGAAAAGTATTCTGAAGCTCACAAAAGCTCGAAAACTATACACAAATTCACATACCACTGTCTTTATAACATGACTAATTATTTCTGGGTTTTGTTCCCTCAAAGTCAGGTTTAGCCAAAGTACAGCCACAAACCTCCGTTCCCATCATGACACTAAACCCTGAAGAGTGGAGATAAAAGACTTAACATGGGAGAAGTGAAAATGTATTTGCTAGACATAGAAATTCTAGAACTTCTAATGAGCATGAAAAATCATCCCAGAATGCAATGTCTCTACACTGTAATAAGGACGAACCAGGTTGAATATATATATTTTTTAAAAATCTGTAAAAACAGCATACTGTAATTCTGTTTTAAAATGCTGTTAGAAATGACCTGTAAATTGACAGTAAATTGAATAAAATATTTTTATTCAGAATGCTCTTTGCTATTATAATGACCTTCAATTTTCTTGAAAGGCTTTCTTCTAGATTTTGGAATGAGGCTGTATGGATTTGTGCCTGTTTTACAACAGAAGCCTTAGTGAGGTCAATTACTGATTCCACATAAAGAGGCTTAGTATGCAGTGAGCTTTCAAATTCATCAGACAGTGATCAATGATGTTGGGCTCAGGACTCTGTGTGGGCCACTCAACTTCTTATACCACAGCAACCTTGCTTTGTGTTCAGGGGTATTTTCATGTATGAATGTGCATGTACAGTAGCATCCTATTCAGTATGTGGCTCTGCTCCCGGGCTCACAGCAAGACAAAGCCGAAGATGAATGAATGAATGGCTATGTCTGAATGAAAATGGTTTCAGGACTCTGTTTTTACCAATACATAAAACAGTAAACTAAGTTATTTGACAACTGGTGTAACGCTCTTGTTTTTCAGTTTTCTTTCTTATTCATACATTTGTAAAGATTCTTGGTGAGATGTTTTTAGGTTGTGTGAAAGTTTGAGACAGAACCCAGAAGTATATGTTTCAAGCCAAATATAAGACGGATGTCCACCCCTTTAATCTGGCAGTAAATTTTTTGTCTATTTAAGTGAAATATTCAAAGGGCATGGTGAATTGTAGTAGTTTAAACCAGCACTATGACTGCTGAATTAAATAATTTTTTATTTAACATTATGCATAATCTTATCGTATCGATTACACTGAAAGGCAAATTTGTGTGCGTACACTATACATCTACAACTACAAACAAATATGGACACATTACTGTATTATTACAATACTTATATGACTATTATTATTTTCTATTTCTCTTGTGTTGGTGTATGTAGAGTCTGGTGATGGGTATTGGTGCTGAAGCAGAGATGTGGGTGCGCTTCAACCCTTCGTACCAGCTGGATTTAGTGAGCCGTGTAGCTGAGAAAGTGCTTGAGGTGAGCTACAGTGGGCACCCTCAGCGGGACACCGTGGCTCTGCGAGGAGAGGTACACTTTCCCAACCTGCAATTCTCTAGTCATGTGTTGGACTTTGGCTGCATCCTCAACTGCACAGAAGTCCAGCAGCAGCTTACCATGACTAACTCCAGTTCACTCCCTGTTACCTACCACTGGGCTTTTCTGCTGGATGAACAGCATTATTGCATCAGGTAAAGACATTTTGCATGGTTACAAAAGAGGTAGGCTGTACATTTGGTACCTGGGCCTTCAGTGGGGACATATTCGACTTAATCCATCTCTTAATACAACCACTATCATGTCACAATTATAGAAACCATCAATACTATACAAAAACACAATATAACAAGGTGTGGCATTACAGAGAGTAAGGCATTTCGTGTATTGAGGGTTAAAACCATTTTTAATAAAGCAAGAAACCCAGTTAAGACAACTCCAAACCCTTACACTACAACCACAACTGTACCACGTACATCATCTGGAGCTTCGGGGTTGGCCGACCTCTCCTAAAGATGTCTAGTTTTTCTGGAAAAGTCTGCCTTGAAAATTGCTTTTTAAGTATGTCCAAGACATGTCTCCTCTGTCAGCCATTGTGGGCTTAAAAAGTTTTTACTCAAATATATTCATTTGTGCAGATCTCTACAGACATGTTTTACTAGTCTACTTGACTGTAGCATTTTTTGCTCTGACCAGCCAATAAGAGCACAGAGAAATGCTGACGTTATTGTGTTTCAACTAGCTGGAACTGTGAGGCGAATTTGAAATCTGATTGGTTAAAGAAACTCATTGCTAATATAGTTTAAGTTCCATTGGCCAGCATTACTGATTCTGAAGGACCTGGGCAGATTAGAGTGACATGACAGCAAATAGAGGCTGAAATCTGATTGGACAAAAAATCTAACATCCACACAGTACAATCTACACGTACTGGAGGCAATGCAGCTAAGAGAAACACTACGAAATGAAGAGAATAGACTGTTGGGAATAAATTTATACAATTTCATGGAACAAATATTAGACTTTAGGTTGTAAATGTAGGTCAGTGCTTCTGATAGTGTTTAGGCCAGCAGTGAAGTCCTTGCTGGCTGGGACAGCCCACCATTGTAAAAGAATAATGCTGCAAAAATAGCTAATGTTACTCATAAAGAAAAACCCTCCAATAGCACTAAGCCAAACGCCTTTTAATATTATTGAATTTTCCTGAACAAGTTAACCCAAGAAGCCTATTATTGCTCATAAAGATTGAAATCTAATAGAGCTTACATTATGCAAGACAGCATTATGCAAATCAGTCTGCGTTCAATGGTCTATAAAAGTTTTTAATCAGTGTTAGCTGCATTAGCATTGGTTTGACCTTATGCTTATATGTGTCCTTAAGATTATATCTAACCTTTTGGCATAAAGCAGAAAATAAGCTAGGTACTGATTCATCCATAAAATGTAGTTTTATTAGGTGATTCATTATTTTACAGCTTGCTTTATGGGTTTTTATTGAGTTTCTTGTGATTTTGTCTATTATATATGGATCTTTAAGGCATTACTTTGTGATGTGTACAGCACTATGAGCATAGACAATGGACATTCTGAAACTTAGTCATGCTTGTTTTCTTAACCAAGGTCAAGTGGACTCAGTCAATTCTCTAGCACCCTTGCTTCTCTAATACCATCCAAAAGTCTAGTATACTTGTATTATTACTGTAAGCCCACAGTATTTCTTATAGATTAGTCACTGACAGTCCTCAGTGTAGCACATCTTGCACATTTTACCATAGCACATAAAATCTGACTATTGACTGTGCAAAATGCACACATTTCTCATTAATCCCAGAGGACCACTTTCTTGATGACCTTTTCCATTTACAGGACCAAATCCCAGTCCAGTTCTCAGCTATTCTTTGACTGTGTTTGCATCTCTTTGAGGAAATGTTCATCACTTTTGATAAGAGCCAGAATCAAATCCAGCCATGCATCACAAGTCATTAGTAAAGAATGAATAAACTGCCACGGATAAATAAGCTTTTGATGACTTTATCTGAGAATGAAGCTATCAGCAGCCTTCCCTCTGCTGATGTTCTGTTGTACTTGCATTAATCGATTATCACGATTTTCCTCTGGCAGAACACTCTGTAATCACCTTTCAAACATTTGATTGGTGTTGGACAGAAAAGGTGGTAGAGCAACTGATAAAAATATGTGTAAATGACCTACAGAGCTCTGCAGTGTCATTACTCCTACACACACTCATACGTAGTGGCTGCCCACAACAGCATGCAAAGCACAAAGTGCTGTGTTAAATCTTAGCTGTCAATAAGGGGCCAGGTCCCGGCTGCATGGACTACAGTTTTTATAGTTTTTAAATTGTACTTCAGCAGCTGCCATGTCCCATCTCGAGCAAATCGATAGCATGCTCCATGGGAGTAGATTGCTGGCTAGTGAAAATTAATCACTCTCCCGCCTTTCCTCAGCCACCCATCAGCAAATCCATCTAATAATGGCCTGACCTTTCCTATCAATACTGGCAAGTGTTCAGCATTGTCCTACCTGCTAATTAAAAGCCTGCTGGTAATTAAAGCAGCTGTAAAGGTAGCATCATTGCAGCATTCCAGTGAGATATGGGTCTCTGCCTGCCATGCAGGGGCCCCTTGCTGATAAATGTGGATTTTGTTGGATTTATGTAACTCACATTCAATTCACATTGATTTCGACTGCTTTACTCAGTATCTGTAGCTCATTTCGATTGCTTTACATACATTGTCCTGGAAGTACGGGAGGGAGTGGGCTGCACAGCAGGAGACAGTAAACTATCAGTGGGACCCATTGGGACTTAAAAAGTACTTGTTTGTTTCACACATGAGTCTTCAATTGAATTATGGTTGTTAAAAGACCAGACTAGAAGTGTACATCAGGTCTGGGATCTTGCTGCACCCAAAGGCCACATTTATTATGCGAGTTAGCGGGTCCTATGTAATGGATTTACTGCATTCATTCATTCTTATTCATTAGCTACTTTATACTGGGCAGAGTGTAAATAAGGAATTTATTGAATTCATATGTCATAAAGAACTAATTCAGAATATATCACATACAGGAACAAATATTAATATGTGCAGTGGTGGGCTGGACTGATTCAACTTTCTGGTCAATAGTGTCTAAGGTAGTGAGCAGAAAAAGAAAATCCTATGCACACCTCTAGTCTAGGCTTCCCAGGCTGAATTAGATATAATAAATATGTTTTTAATAATTATTTGCTTTCATTCATTCATCCATCCTATTTGCATGCTAATTAATACTAATTAAGGCCATTTTAGAGTAGCCTACCTGTATGTTTGTGTTGGGGAGAAATGAGAAAGGAATGAGAAAACCAGAGAACCTGGAGGAAACACACAAAGATACAGCTATAACATATAAAGAACATAGACTAATGCAAGCTCAGTTCCAGGACTCTGGAACTGTGACAAGAATATGCTAGTCCACCATGCTACACACTGGGAGTTCTAATTAATTGAAATATTTGCTGTGGATACAGAGGTTCCTGGGGATTAGACTAAGCTGACACCAATAAAAGCACATAAACAAGTGCAGCAGGAAATGGGAGTGGGGATCATTTAAAATTTGATTTGTTGAAATGCAAGAAGAAAAAGTATCATGGATGCTTGCTTAAAAAATAATAATAATAAAAAAAGTAATAGTGTAAAAAAGGAAAACATCTATTATTACTTCCCCTTGGCATAAAGCAAGTGTCTATAAGTTTGATTCTGTATACAACACTGCCCCCTGTTGCTGTCTTACAAATGAGCCTAGCACTGTTCATTTCACAGCCACAGTTAGAGTACACTATCAGCCCTGTTTTTGTAATAATAGTGCATGACCTAAAGCATTAGTACATACAGTAGCCTGGTGCATAGAAGCACAATACAGGAAAGGTCATGTTTGAATGAATACATTAATACATTATTAAAATCAATCATTTGTGATGCCTTATCCAATCAAATAAAGTGCCCAGCACTCAGGAGCATTTTAATGATTTTCATGACAATTGGATTTTACTTCAGTAAATTTTCACATCATGCCAGTGATAGAAAAACCTCCTGGTTTGAATTCTGAAGAATTTGAGGTCTAGATAGACTACCCTCAGCTGATTTGTTGTTCTCTTATAGGTTACCAGTCCCAGTGAATTCTCTTGTGAATTCTCTGCATTGTTGTCAGAATTAACAGTAGAGGTGGAAATATGCAGAGTAGACAGCATGGCTGTGACACTTGCCAAATTCAATTTAATACTATTTTATTTCATTTGTATAATGCTATAAGTCATTAAAAGTGTTTCTTGTTTTAGGCAGAGTAGAATCTCTAACTCTCAGCAAGAAGAAGAGGGGGAGAATAAAAAGATAAGCACAGATTTTGGTACTAATGAGCAAAGAGGAGCAAAGAAGCAACTAACAAAATCTGAGCTGAACATTCTTGGACCAGAAGGGCCACTTACACGCAGCCCTAGTCTACCGGTACAGATCAGTAGAGCATCTACAGCACAGAAGTCGAAGTGGTTAGGGCTGGACATCAGCACAGCCAGCCTGACAGATACAGATACATCAAGCATACGTGTGGAAGAGGTAAATTGTATTCATTTGTTATTTTTTCTTATTTCTGTGAATTTGTTGACAATGTATGAGTGGTAGTTGTCTGTTTGGCTGTAATCCAGATGCTCCAGTTCTTGCACAGTTGCTCTTTTTTTGCCAAACTGCATTGGCATGAATGAAGAAGCTCAACATGGGGTGTGCATTTGATATTTGCTGGCAGACTAGTGTTTTTAAACCAAACTTATTACATAATTGATCTTATATTACCATCTTAAGGTTTAAACTTAAGGTTTACAAATTCTGTCCCATGTCCTACAGCCAGGTTTTGGGCATTTTTTTATTTTTTAATTTAATTTTTTTAACTGATTGTGTGCCATACAAGTGTCACTGAATGTGTTGTTACTAAAAAAAAAAAATACAAAAAACGTAAATTCAATAGCAAGGGGCTATATTTTTTACAGACTCTATTGTTTTTAAAGGGAATGAGAATAATAAATTGGATTGGTTCTATCACACCTTTTGTATTGGTTTATTTTATGTGTTTATTATTACATTACTGTAACTATAACTGTGGTTAAGTAATGCTGTGTACATCTGTCTTCCTTTTTCGTGCTTCCTCTCAGATATTTTCTATTTTGCCAATGCATGGAGTTGTGCAGCCTGGTAAGATTCAGCAAGTGACGTTCTCATTCTTCGGTCATGCTGACATCAGTGCACAAGTCCTGGCTGTGTGTGTGGTGGAGGAAGGCCCAACATATGACATTACCCTCAAAGGGGAAGCTTCGCTGATCTCCTACACTTTGGACACAACTGAGATCAACTTTGGTCCTCAGGTAGATATATTTTATAGCATACAAACATACAAGTGTTTTGTAATGCTATAATGGTAAAGTTTAAATTGTTTTTTTATTTTAAGTTATTTGACCATGTGGCAGAAGCAGAGCTCATTTTGAGAAACACGGGAAAGGTGGGTTTTGACTTCAGTTTTCAGTTGGAGGATCAGCAGGTGTCCCCAAAAGACATTTTACCTGGACAACCCCTTGTTATTCCCAGCATGGTAAGATGCTGCATTCTGTCACCATCTATCATCCTACAACACATTTTAATATATATA
>JAOTRN010000036.1:19726293-19738904 GCA_028566695.1 Bagroides melapterus
ATGGTTAACAACAATACTCATGTAGACTGTGGCACACTATTAAACCACTTCCACTATCCCCAAGGTGACTATAGATTTATGTGTTTGCGGCCAAATTTTGGCCCCATCATCTGTGTGCCTCAGCAGAATTCAAGATTCATCAGATGTTTTTCCAGTCTCCACCAATCCAATATTGGTGAGCAGGTGCCCAGTAAAGCCTTAGATTTCTGTTTTTGACTGTCAGACGTAAATGTTGAAGGTTTTGTGTGCATTCTGAGATAAAATTGTACAGAGTTATCACTAGGTTACTGTAAGACTTTCTGTCAGCTCATCCATTCCGGACATTCTCTATTGACCGCTCACATCAACAAGGAGTTTCCTTTTTATCATTTTTGCCATTAAAAATAATCTCTCTCTCTCTCTCTCTCTCTCTCTCTCTCTCTCTGTATGTCTTTCTTACTCCTTCAGTAGTGGGACATGCAGGACAGCTTGTGTTTGGGGAGCTGAAAGGGAAGCAATGTGTTTGCATGAAAGGCCGCTTTCACTTCTATGAGGGCTATGACATTGCCATGGTGAGAATCAAATGTATTTACAGAAAGTAAAGATCAAAATACCTGCCATGTAACCTGTCATCCCCTCAGTTAATCAGTATTCGATACAACAGTAAATTTCTCATACAACATTGACTAGAGACAAAAATTGAGAATAATTTAAATGCATCCATTCTTCAAGAGTTCTGTTTATTTCTATATTGAATTTGACATCTATTTTTGTACATTTTTTAGCAATATGTCAATGTTGTTTAGAGTATAAAATGAGTATTTAAGAAGAGTGATACAGGTTTTTCAACTTTTTTTAGTAACACCTGTGCAGCTGCTCATTTATGTAATTGTTCAAACAAGCTGTCATTTGGCAGAAGCACATGTATAAAATCATGCAAAAGACTCTTAAGAGCTTTAGTTAATGAACTAATTTAGATTCATATCAATCATCAGAATAGGTATGCAAAATGTGATCTCTTTGACTTTAACCATGAGATTGTTGTTGGACATGGGTTCAAATATTACAGAATCTGTTGATCTCTCAGGAATTTCACATACATTTACTAGAGTTTACATTGAACTACACCCAATCTTCTGATTCCAATTCCCTGCAATAAACCAGGCTTTATGGAGGGTATTTAAACGGGGGAGGATGGGTTTTTTAGGGAAGATTGGACTCACTATGATGAACCCAGCAGTAATAATTCAACACCACAAAGTCAGTAATGTCTCTGATGTCAGTTGCCTGAACCCCAACCCAGTTGATGATTGCTGTCCTGAAATACTGGAACTTCACCTGAAAAAAGAGAGAGAAGTTGATTGGTTCATTGAGACTTGGGCCATGTACACACTACTCTGTCTTCTTTTGTGTCTTACTCTTTTGTTTACACCTCGCTGATACACTGATTGATGTAAAGATTGTAACTTGTGTGATTTTATCTTCTTAGAAACAGAGAATATCACAATAGCGTCAATAATCACATGAACATATGCACATTCATGAAATTCCAAGGTGAACACTGCAGTAAAACTATAGCATTTCATTTATCCATAAATTTTATACCTTTAAACATATTAACTTTTTTCTTTTACTTAACAATTGACAATTTAGGTTAAGCTACAGCAAGCTTTTACTACAGACACTTCAATTCTGTAATGTTGGTCTTTTTAGACCTTGTGACCCATGTAATGCTCTTGATCTATAAGCTGGAACTATAGTCTAAAGCTGAAAGACTTGCAGTGTGGTTCTGAGAAACTGGCATAGAAACAAAAGAGTTCAAGGTTTTACTGTTCTTATTTGAAGTGAAACTACAGTTCAGTGACCTTTATTGTATCTGGATATGTTTGTTTATGACGAGATGAACAAGATAATGAAATGGGAGGGCTTTTTATTTTATGTACATTTTGTTGTTCTTTGTGAGCAGAAAGATATTTGTATACAATAGAATAACTAAATTTTTAGTGATAGTCCTGCAAAGAGAATTTTAACATGTAAAAGCAGATATACAGTACATGTTGCAAGTAGAGATCAGGGAGCTACACTTTGCTTCATTGAGTCAACTAAAAAAATACACCCTATTTCCTACCTCCTAGGTCACCTACCCAGTTCGTGTCTTTTTCCTTCTTGGAGTTGAGACTTTGATTGTTACAAATGCTGCAGGAGGTTTAAGCGCTAATTTTAAGGTGGGCGATATTATGATGATCACGGACCACATCAATTTTCCTGGCTTTGCAGGCCAGAATCCTTTGTGTGGCCCAAATGATGAGAGGTAAGTTACTGTTTTTTTTATCTGTTATAAGGTTTCTATCATTGTAAATATGAAACATGTAATGCACTTACTAGTTCATCATAAAAAATAATTGATGAATCAGATATATAGCACACTGAGAAACTTTGTGATTGCTTTTCTTAGACCATATTGGATATTATCTTAAGTATGAATAAGAATAGCATATAATATTCTATTGCATCAGTGATGATCTGAATACATTTTATTTAATGGCACAAGCCATTAAAAACATGTTCTCAACCTCATTATGTGATTGTTCAACAGCAGTGTGGAAAATTGTCTGTTATGTTCAAAGAAGGAAAATAAATCATTCTGATGTTTTTTTCCACTGTTGTGAGTTCTGTTATTGCTCTGAAAACAATCCATTCTTTGCTTATCTTCTGAAAGCAAGTAATGCTAATGATTCTGCATGTGGATGGATAACTACATTTGATTCAGTTGAAAATTGAGCCAGACTAAAATCTGAGCATATAAGTAAACTGAATAACTTGACTATTTGTTGGTCCTAGCAGAGATGTGGAACAATAGAGCTTACTCTCCTATTGCCTGAATTCCTGTGGTAATTTTTTTTATGTGCAGGTTTGGTGTACGCTTTCCCTGCATGTCTGATGCATATGATAAAGACCTGGCCCAGCTAGCCAGGCAGACAGCTGAGGAGCAGGGCTGTGCTAACTTCCTTCAACAGGGAGTCTACTGTATGTTGCCTGGACCTAACTACGAAACTGTAGCTGAGTGTAAAATTCTCCAGTTGCTGGGGGCAGATGCTGTAGGCAAGTGGAAAACCCACAGACTCACCATGGGAATGTTTACCAAACACTGATACTTTAGCTGTGTAGTAGTATTTCTGCTGCATTGTTATGTTATTTCATGCTAACCTTAATTGTCAGTAGAAATGTACATGGGCTGGAAAATAGACCAGTGACTTGAACAATTTGAAGCACTAATGAAGTCTTTACAGATACTAATTAAAATTACATTTTAAAACATCTACTTATCATAGCATACAAGCATATTGTTCATACAATTATTACTATTATACTACTATTAATTTATAGAAAAGTTAATGAAGAAAAACAATGTTCTAAGCACTACTAACTCACTGCCAAGGTTTTTCATTCTACTGCAACACAAGTATAAACCTATTTTAAAATATTCAATATATGTGGAATATGGTCACAATATACGAACCTGAACTTCAGCAACTTCTGTGAACGCAGGATGAGATGTGTCTTTCCCCCTTTGTTTAACTCTTTTGCAGGAATGAGCACGGTGCCTGAGGTGGTGGTGGCACGTCACTGTGGCTTGCGTGTCTTTGGCCTTTCCCTCATCACCAACAAGGTGGTGTCTGAATATAACAGTGATGAGCGCGTCAACCACGAGGAGGTTCTTGAGAGCACACGCAAGCGTACTCAAGATGTTCAACGCTTGATCAGTCATCTTGTGGAAAAGATTTAAAGTCATGCTTACTGGTGACAAGTTACCTTACAATGAAGCTGACCAACAGAGTAGGTCTAAAATGCTACAGTGGAATAATTGCTCAAATGAGAGATTTAGAGATTATTATATTAAATGCACCAGCAGTCTGACACTTTATGATTTAGATCCAGAAATATTAAGAGGTGGTATATTCCACATATATTATTTAGTTTGCTATATTTTATGATCTAATTATATATAACTATAAATAATATATATTAATATACATGGCTGACACACTTTTCATGACTCTTCATCACTGTAAAACCTTTAATCACTTAAATAACCATCAGCAATCTACACCGACTAGTAAGTGCGTAGACCTGTTCTTCGTTATTTGATAGTATATTCACCTTCTCAAACAAATCATGCCATTATTAAATTCAATTTATCAAGATGTCATTAGAACTACAGTAAGCTGGCTGTTTTGGTGTCTAGCCAAAATCAATAGCCAGCAGCCATGCATTCAATTTAAAACACACTACCTCGTTATTCTAAAGTTTTAGAACAAATATATGAACATAAAGTAGTACTTACTTTTTTTATTATTATTATTCACTTAACTTCTAAAGAGCACATGTAAAGGTAATATTTTATAATATGCTACCAAGCAAAACATAATTTCTTTGGCAGATTATTGTACTACACTGTGAATAACAAAAGTCTTAAATTGAATTATTTTCAAGATATACATGCTTCTGTCACCACAAGAAAGAGTTACTAGAACAAACAAGTACAGACTTTCATTCATAGAGCATGTAAACTGTAACTAACAAATAAAAAAAAGATTTATAATCCCACTATGAGATGTCGTATGGAAGAGGATGGAATCCTGTCTGAGTCTGTGTCCAGCCATGGTTTCTTACTCACGTTTCTCTGGGAGGTTTCCTTGCTACTATCACTATATATCTATTGTTAAAAGCACTATACAAATGCAGTTTCATTGAATCATGATCAATAAGAGTCTAGCATACAGATGATTTTTTTTAAAAGAACAAATGCAGTATAAAGTATGACAGTATTGGTAACATAAAAGAAATTTGCAGAAGAGAAGATGACAACTAGCATGTGCTTCCTCTGAGACATGACGCTAATTTCTTTTTTGAGACTAAATGATCTGCTATAGCTTTTGATGGGAAAACTGTGACTAATTTTCACAAATTGTATCAGAAAAAAATAAACACATAGAATTTTGTATGTTTTCTCTGTTTTTCTTTATTAAAATGCATACTCTATTAAACATGAGTACATAGTAGTCTTAACATACATACATACTAAATAATTATATGGCAAAGTAAAATGTATGTATTATATTCTTGTACATAATCATACACACATTATATGTTTCTATGGATTTCATAGAATTATTATTATCATTATTATTATTATTCATTCATTGTCCATACCTGCTTATTCCGGGTCACAGGGATCAGATGTGGCCTATCCCAGCCATCTACGGGTGAAGGCAGGGTACACCCTGGACAGGTTGCCAGTCTATCGCAGGGCCACATTCACACTCACACTCACACTCACAATTTAGAGATGCCAGTCAACCTACATTGCATGTCTCTGGACCACGGGAGGAAGCCAGAGTGCCCAGAGGAAACCCCCGTGGCACGGGGAGAATGTTCAAACTCCACACAACATGGTGGGGGTGGGAATCGAACCCCCAACCATGGAGGTGCGAAGCAAACACGCAAACCACCAAGCCACAGGTGTCCCCTTATTATTATTATTATTATTATTATTATTATTATTATTATTATTATTATTAACAATAATAATAGTAATAATAATTATTGTTAATAATAATATTAATTATTAATATTAGGACTACCAATACTGGCCATTATGTGTATGATTTGACAAAACACACAAACACACATTTGTATTTGTTTCAAGAGATTTCCATCTTTTGTCTTTTGAACACTGATGCTGGTGAAGAATCCTGTATTTACCGTGAACAGCCAGGAAAACAAATACATGGGTATTGCAGCAGATCAAATTAAAAATGTAGCTGGAAGCTCAGATGATACAGCTTGGACTCTCTTACTTTGATCACATCATGCAGTGAGGACAGTCAATGGAGAAGGACATCATGCTGGGCAAATCTTATCTGGTGGGGGAAAGAAAGGATGCTTTTGAGGACGACTATCCTTAAAGTCCTTTGAGTCAACACAACCTCAGCGGCACCTAATGTTACATGAACAACAACACATAAACAATACACACGCACACGCACAGGCACACTCACTCACACACACACACACACACACACACACACACACACACACACACACAGACACCAACATTAATTAGTTCTTCCATATGAGTAATTAATTTTGTAAAAAAAAAAAAATTACTGTGGCCCCTTTAATTGACCTATTTATGCTGATAGATATATAAATATATTTACAGATGAGAGCCTATGACACTAAAATATATTTTCTTCTTATGGCTAGCTGACTATGCCACATGATGTTGGAGCTTGCTAGTTTGATTAGCTAGATATGATTTAACATAAGTTTAACTCTTAATAATTCAAACAAGTTTCTGGATGCAATGTTAGCGATCTAGTTAAAATGTACCTTACGCATGACCCTGAGTGTGACCTATAGATTGCATTTAGATACAAAGTACTTAACACAACAGGTAACTGAAACGGAACAACAATGTGACATCTTAAGTTTAATATAGTGCTTTCATACTGTAAATTACAAAAGATTTGACTAGCCAGTGTAGCTCACTCAGCCAGGTAATTGCTTACTTGTTTGTGTTAGGTTAAATTAAATTGTGAAATGCTAGTTGTTGAAATTGTATCTGTAATTAATTAATTAGTTAATTAATATAAATATTTGAACTAAGGATACCTGATAAATTGTTCCAGAGTAAAAAATATTTCTTTTAAAACAGAATATGCTATACTATTCTATACTACCAAAACCATACATATTTGAGTATTGTAACAATAGCAGGTTCAGATTGCTACTTTCCACCCCTACAGCTGACCACTCAGTTTCCCTGGTAGTGATTCAGTGAACTATTTCTAACTAACTACAGTTTGCTATTTGTGTTATTTGTGCTATCTGTACAGCATGTCTATGAATGATGTGTTCTTAGATCCAAGTAATTATTAGATATGACCAGTATCCTTGCTGTCTCTCTGAAGGGTTCATATTGGTAATGGTATTATTGTTTGGGGTGGCTGCCTCCGAGGGAACAAAAATCCAGACCCAAATGCAGAGATAGAAGAGAGGCGGGTTTTATTAATAAAACAATAAATCATACAAAAAACGAAAACCAAAAATATAAAACAGAAACCACCAAGTAACAAAAACAAAACAAAAACAACAAGGACTCAGCAAAAAAAACACCAGGGGGCGTTCCAACAGGGGGTTTACTTTTTACTGTTGTGCCATGTGCTTTTGTTTGTTTTGTGTTTTCACATGCATTTGCCCTATCCTTAACCCATCCCTGGCTTTGCACACCTGATCCATATATTTCACTGTCCAAGCCATCAGGACAATTAATAGTAATAGCTTGATAAATTGACATAATCCAATTCATTTGAGTTACAGTGAGTCTGGTACAATTTCTTTCAAATGTGTGTTTGTTGTGTCTAATCTGTATCAGTTCCATCAATATTGTGATGTTTTCAACATGACAATCACACCAAAGGTCCTTAGTTCTCTTTAAGACAAGGATTCAGAATAATCAGTTTAGTATCTCTTCTAGCATTCAGAAGTCAGAAGAAATCTACAGCTATGTGAGGCTACAGCTCTCCCAGATGCCTGTAAAAGAAACAGGAGTAATCTGGTCCATTGTGTCCTGACCGCAGACAAGGTTTCAGCACACAGGCATGACAGAGGACAGTGAAGTTTATAGTTGTCTTCTGCTTACCTCAGCCCTACAGAGCACTTACCGGATGCCCTGGATCACATCAGTATACAATGTGGACTTCCATCAACTGACTCCTGCTTCTGCATTGTTATTTGCAGATTAGACTTTCAGTTCTTTCACTTTTTGCTTTTTGTTTTATATCATGTATCAGAACTTTTGAACAAATATCTGCTATCATTTCAGACATAATTTCCCAATTAAATTCTCTAAAACAGGGAGCTACTATAGTTTTTCAGTCAGTCATTTACTATTATCAAATCAATTGACAGTCAGGAAGAACGATTGTGCAATGGGCAGTTATCTGATATCAAATACAGGACAAGAATGCCAGTCAGTGTGTCCTGAAAGTGACAGTAAGTTAATATGATGAGTGAGGGACAGTGAGTCAATAGCCCATCTGCCAGCCCCATTGCATGCCTCTCGGCTGGGCAACACTAGGGTGACGAGTGAGTTGAAGACTGTAAAAAAGTCAATGTTCAGCAGACATGTCAGAGTCTATTTCCTTGGCTGCTTTTGTGACTGTGAAATCGATCAACACTGAGTTCATTGAGAAGGCAAGGGCAAATGGATTATTATTTCAGAATACAACACAACACCATGGGACATGTAAACTGTCTTTTGTTTTCTGGTTGCCATTCTGTCCAGCTGTCCACTCGTCAATCTGGTTGGCTGGGTATGAGTCCACCCAAGATTCTTTTTGGCTCATTATCTCAAGATGTCAATGTTTTTGGTGCCACGTTCTTATTTATTTATTGAATCCCATATTCCTCTACTATTATATTATTTTCTATTTGTTTATCTGTGTTTCACAGTCTAGATAGGTTACCTAACTCCTCTAGATAGGTTACCAAACTCCTCTAGATACAGGGAATTTCCCATGAAATATTTGATTTCCTAATGTAGATTTTTCCCTTGGGCTGTCTCTTCCTTTTCTTCTTTTTTGGTGTCATTGCCTGTTCCAAACACAGCCAGGGAGTTTCTTTATCATTAGCAAGGATCAGATTAGTACAAGATAAAAGAAAATTATAATAATGCTGGTGTGGTGGTGTGGGGAGTGTAGAAGGAAGCAATGTGTTGTCAGCAGAGGAGGAGAACAAAAGAGCTGTTTCCATGATCTAAAAATTGTTTCCAGTGTGACTGTGTATGTGTGTCAGCTTATGTGTGTAGTGTGCATTACCAAAGTACTGTCTTACAACTCTAAAAATTGTCTTACCTTAGCCACTATTTGATTTTCAATACCTCACTTCTCACTGTTTTTTCCATCTCTGAGATGTATTGTTTTATTTACTGACACACAATTCTTAGTTGAATTATGTTTTGCAGATCTGGAAATTTATCAAGGTTAACCTATTTATGTATCCTGCTGGATTTGAACTGCACTGATGATGCTGCTGTACCACACACACGTTAACATTTTACAGACAATCCTCTGTGCATGTAAACAAGGTCAGATTGTGAAATTTCAGCACCCTTGTTTACAAATGGGAAAACAAACATGTATCATAACATAAAAAGCAGGATGTTTTAAAAATATGATAATGTGAATGGTTGAATATGGTGGTTTATACCTCATGCATTTTGCTTCCTTGAGAAATAGGCTTTAAAATGAACCGATTAAGAGAATTTTCCTCTAGTCCTTACTTAATATGGAATACTATTTCAAGTTGGGTATTTAAGTGCATGGGCCACAATCTATACATATATAATTTCAAATTACTACAACTTATTTCAATCAATAACAGGTGCATTTTACAGATGAGGTGCACTATAACATTAACACACATGCATGGTACAAATCAGGCAAGAGTTACAGAACAGGTAACCACATACATTAAAATCTCCGATTTTCCAAAAGGAGAAGGTATGGAATGAAAGCTTGATTTGCCAAAGTATTTTAAGGTAAAACAGGTAAAAACAAAAGATATCTTAACTACAGATGAACAACAGTACTGTACATACCTACTTTATACCTTCTGAACTGAGAAGTGGTTTCCCTGTATTTTCTGCTGATTCCATAATTCAGCAGGCAGCTGGAATGTGACAGAATGCAGCACTCTGAATTCACTAGTTCATTTGTAGTGCACAGCAACCAAAACATTTTTGCAGATTCCACCTTTGAACTGCTTGGATAAATGTAACCGTTTCTGATAAAGCTTACTTCTAGGGCTTGTCGTTGTAAGAATGTCAGATGTAAAGAAATGTATAAAATGCATTTCAATGTGTTGTGTAAAAGTGCTGTTGTTTTTGACCAAATAATAAATGAAAACTTTAAATTGTTGGGACTGAACCCTCACTTTCTACACAAATTCTTATATTTAAAAACTGAAACAAGTACTTAATAGAGACTTTTTTAAACCATCTGCTTGCATGTCTACTGAAAATTTAAATACCTTCCAATTAGTGTTCACGACTCAGACACAGACTCAGTGTTTAAATCCAGACTGAAAACATATTTGTGTAGTCAAGCCTTTTGTGAATTTTTTTGCTTAGGTAAAGAAGCAGATCTTGTGTTTTCCACGCATAGAGTGTTTTGTTGAACTGGGATGTTTGGATGTTGGTTGAGTATAGCATGCTACCTGACTGCTTCTGTTCTCCAGACCTGCCTGATCCCTCTTGATGCCCACCTTTTGGTTGGAGTTCTCATTACTTGGAGGTTGCTTACTGATGCTGAGGCTCAACATGGACAGTAAATAAGAAAAATGGAATTTCTTAAGATAGTAGCACTGGGCTAGATGGCTTTGGGCTAGAATTGATATGAACAGTTTTGCTCTCAAATCACCATCAGTGAACAGTTGATAACTTCAATAAGACAAGCATCATGTTAAAACTATAATGAATTACACAATTGTATGTAATGAAAATATAATACTAAATTATAATATTATAATATTTCAGGTCACTTGGATGGGTATGGATTCTCTTTTGAGGCTGGTACTTCTCAAGGTTTCTTCCTAATATTGTCTCAGGAGGTTTTTCACCTCAGGTTTGCTCATTAGGGATAAATTTTAATTAAAAATTTATGTTACATTCTGAAATTATATGTTTCTGGAAAACTGCTTTGTGACAATGACCAGAAATAATATATCAGTATATCAATACATTTGGATTTAATCATGTTAATTCACTAACACATGAAATAAAATCCAAAATGTAGAGTCTATTCAGCAACAGTTCTTAGAATTCAACGTGTTCATTTACATTAATGAAAAATGCTAATTGACCTGCTGTCAGTGTAGGAGCAATGGCATTCCTCTTTTCTCTGTCAAGAGTTTCACATGACTTGGCTTGGCTCTCAGCTTGGTAACTACTGTGAATTAGGGGAGAGCTTAGTAGTGTGCAGGGAATAACAGCAAGTGGAATGGAAGAAATCTTCTCCTTAGGATCTCCAAAATAGAGCTATATTATAAAGACCCTGATGATATATTAGATGACTGATTAAAGTAGATTAACTTTTATGCACACTGATACCCACCAGATCAAAATAGAGTACATTATTCAGGATACTGTTGTATGACAGACAAATTATTAAAGGTGAATTCAGCACCATCACTCCTGCACATCCATTCAGTTTGTTGAATAATCATATGCAGGCATGTAAATAGTGTGCCAGGGGAGGATGAAAACAAGCCCAAATCCAAGTGAACTTTTAAGCTTCATTCACTTCTAGTCAACAACAAGGATTCTTGAGCTTTCACTATGAAAATTTCGGGTGTATGACTCCTTCCTGAGTAGTAAACAGTATTACCTATAAGAATTAACTGTGCATATATTGGGTTCTGTTTTGCTTCCCTCATCATTGTTCCTGTTCAAAAAACTATTTATTTAGCTGAGTTACTGAAAAAAAAATCATATTTGCCCTAATCTAAGATTTAGAATCCAAATTCATGTCAACTTAATATTGTGACGCTCAAGCAGATCATCTCCAGAAAAGGTTTGTAAAATGTGTAATTAATCTGGTCTGGCTTGAGTCACTGCAGCAAAATGCTTGTAATTGGAGCTCAAAACTTTTGAAGTTACACAAGTGCCACTTCTTACCCCTCTTACTGCAGCGAGCTCTCTGTAATTACTACGAGCTGTCAGAGTCCTTGTAGTAGACAAGCTTTGGGCTACTACTCCCATGATATTCTCCCTGCCACCAAGGCTATGTTTCAGGGAAGGTGCTGTAATCTACATGCATGAGTGCAATGGAATAATTAGCCCCCGATGTTGCAGACTCCACAGGGATGGATGCTTTTCTTATCATAACTGTAAACACATCACAAGGTACTCAAAATACTCATCTACTCAAATATGTGCACTATATGGCCTAAAGATTGTGGACACATGAACATAATATCCACAGTTGTGATGGCTGAATGTCCCATTCTAGATTTAGTCCTCATCTGGTATTATAATAACCTCCACTCTTTTGGGAACGCTTTTCACTAGGTTTTGGAATTTGGCTATGGGGATTTCTGCCCATTCAGCCACGGGTATTAGTAAAGTCAGGCACTGATGTCAGGGGATGAAGCCTGAGGGGTGCAGCTAGTGTTCCAATTCATACAAAAGGTGTTCAGTGGTTTCGAGGTCAGGAGTCTGTGCGTCTTTATAGAGCTTTGTTTGTTGACAGGGGCACATGCATGTTCAATGCTGGAGATATAGTTTTTGGACTGTTAGTTCCAGTGAAGGGAAATCTTGGCTACAGCACAAAAAAAACATCTTAGAAAATTCTGTTTCCAACTTTGTGTCAACTGTTTGGCAAGGCTCACATATGCCTAGAATAAAATATAAGCATGGCTAGAAGTAAGGTGAAGAAACTGTCAAATAATTACACAAAGGCATGCATAGACAGTGGGATGGACAGCCATACGGATAGATAGATAGATAGATAGATAGATAGATAGATAGATAGATAGATAGATAGATAGATAGATAGATAGATAGA
>JAOTRN010000036.1:19755282-19769923 GCA_028566695.1 Bagroides melapterus
GGTGAGGTCACTGTGGAATGTTTTAGAAATTCTTTTGTACCCCTCTCCTGATTGATTCATGCTATGGCTTCAGCAGTGTCTTTTTGGACACAGAAGAAAATCCTACAGTATTTTTATATTGCCATCACTTAATTGATGACAAATGTGTGATAATTACAGACTTTATCAGTCACAAAACTCATCCCGTGATCTGGCACATTCACTCCCTAAAAATTTCATAATTAACTGCAAAACCACGGCGCATCGATGCTCAAATTCAGGAAGTTATATTTTATTTCCAGAGCCTCTCACCTCAAATGTAATTAGCTTTTTATCATTGTTGTAGATCCCAAAAGACTACTTATGATCATACATTTTACTTAATTTTAACTCTTAAACGTTTTAAATATTTGGCTTTTTATCGTAGCTGATAAGAAAATCAGAAGAAAGTCATATATATATTTGGAATAAGAAAATGTCAAAGGAAATAGCGTCATCAGTGCCCCAATGTATAGTAAGCTAGGGTTCGCAGTGAATGAACTCCTGTATACAATATCCTTGAGACGCGACTATCTGGCTGTAGTGGAAACTCACTGAATTCCACTACGTTTGACTTTCTCAACAGACCTAGATGGATGCGGAGTGGGGCGTGTCTATTAAAATGACTCACACAAGGCACAAGTTTTCTCAGCCATACAATACACTTTTGTGATGCCATTATTTAAATAGCTCGTTTTTGTTTTTTTGTATTTTATTTTCCAGAATTTCTTTACAACTGAGAAATAAATGGACTACACCAATACTGCATTTTCTTTTGGTGTACATCTATACGCTCTGCTTTTCCGTTGCGGTGCTGTTGGCGGCGCTGTTCGCTTTTTGTGTGCTTCTATAGAAAGCTGTGCTGCTGCGAATTTCTCTCAGTCTCGGTGTGTGAACGTGTCCTCTGCAAGCTTTAGTCACGCACGGTTGCAGCAATGGCTCTGCTGAAATCTTGTAAGATTTTTTCATCGGTTGGAGCGTATAGCCCAGCTCTGGGAGTCTTACCTCTCCGCGCAAGGTAATTTTTTTGTATTAAAATAGTGGGAGTTTGGTTAGCTATGTTAGCCTCCCGACTTGTAACGGGTCATCTCCCATAATGCATCTCTCCAGTTGCCTGGAGGCTAGCTAGTTAATTAGTTAGCTGCTGTATTCTAGCATCTGTAATTAAGAAGCCAATTCATAAATGTAGTGATATCGGTGTAGCCGATATCAGTGCAACACTTATGAAGGTCACAACAAGTAGCTAACTGGCTAAGGATAGCTACATCACTCAAAAGTTGCTAACAACCAACTGTGTTTTTTCAGTGTCACCTTGACATAAATTAAACAGCGTGCTGCTCGTGGCAACTGACCTCCTACCACTAACGACTAACTAGTTAACCTAATAGTACGACCTAATGTTGCCACTGAGTTCATTTTGTGTGGCTGTTCCAATCTTATTCCATAGGAGTATAATCACGCCGCGTGAAAATCATCTCGAGGCCTTGTAGTTTGTAATCTGCTCAGTTCATAGAAACTGCAGTGAAAGTTCCCAGGTTACAGTTTCCTGTTAGCATGTTGAGACCCACGAGGATTAAATCTTAATATGTTTTTCTTATTGAAATTATTCTGGACAACGGGCGGTTATGCGTTCCCGTTGTGTAGGGAAAAAACACAAATTGCATATGTAAAAAGAAATCTAAATGCTTGAGTAATGCTAGTCTGTAATAATCCAAAAAGACTTTCTTTTATTAAGACGTGCATTAGACTTTTTTTTTTTTTATAAACTCATTTTCTTTTCTATTTGTATTTAACAAATAAATGTAACCTAATACAGTGCACTAATGATCATTCTGATCTTTCATGGTCTTGCTTGTTAGCCAATGTGATCCTCTTAGTCATGGTTTCAAGGTAAGTTACTTTGCAAAGGGATGTGATGTGATCAGGCATTACAAGATATTACAATGATGTGAGCCAAGGGAAAAAATAAAACAGACAATTTCTTGATTTATAAATAGTAACTTGTAGGCTTGAAGTTGCTTACAGAACAGAGTTCTGCATATGTCCGTAGAGTTTTTGCCCTTTGGAGTGTTTATAGATGGACTGTTTTTACCAGAAGGGTGTGTGTTGAGTCCAGCATCTCATTGGATATCATCCTTCCTAGTGGGGGTGGACCAGTGCTAACTCCTCACTACTGTAAATCTTGCTACAAGCTGTAGTGTACTGAATGAGACAGTTATTCAAATACATGTTATTTAGTCAGAATGTACGCTGGGCCTCAAGTGTGCATTATGTGTTCTTCATCTTAATAGAAGCATAACGTCACAGTTTACATGAATGGAAGTGATTGTGGTGGAAGAGAAATAATAAATATACTGGCACTTATCGTGCAAATAATTTGAAACATTCGTAATGTGTCACAATAAGCCCAGTTAATATTTAGGTAACGGTAGCAGTTAAAGCTTTTATGAAAGTTTGTTCTTGGTGTACTCTCCTGGGTAGTGTAGCCCCAGACAGCCTGAAAGACAGACTAGACTGTTGAACCCTAGATGTTGGCCAAACTCCAGATTCCGTAGAGATTACAGTCATTGAATCTTGGTACATGATCGGTCTGTTAGACTATAAAAAAAGTCATGCAATAAATATTTGACCTTTTACAAGGGTCTTGCAATATACAGTTTTAGTTTTATTTGAAGAGACCTGTTTACTAAATGAACACATTCAGAGTATAAATATTACATGTATAAATATAATATGGTAGCCCTTATGTGTGCTCTTTTTTTTTTTTTTTTTTTAAATCAGAGGTGGTCTAGCCTAAGAGCTAACACTGGTTGTAATTAAATGAATTTTATTTTCTGTGATGCAGCTCATGGTGGTCTGAGGTGCAGATGGGTCCCCCTGACCCCATCCTTGGGGTGACTGAAGCTTTCAAGCGTGATACAAACCCCAAGAAGATGAACCTTGGAGTGGGGGCTTATCGTGATGACCAGGGAAAACCTTATGTTCTTAACTGTGTCCGCAAGGTGAGGCTTAAAATATTTCTTCCTCTTGAACCTGGTGCACCAGCTTAGATTAGATTCACACACTGTCCAAGCTCGTTACTAACTAGGGAGCGACCAGGGCCTGTTTTAATGAAAGTTAGTGCAAAGAGTTCCTCCTAGCGACAAAATTCTAAGAAATGTATTACAAATGTGGGTGTTTACCCTTAAAATTAAAGATAAGATATCTGTAAAGATAGCATCTTAACTCTTGCAAGAGCTCATTAGGTCAAAAAGTGTTAGAAGTAGGGAGGAGGATTTTTAAGAGGATTAAGTGTTTCTTTAATAGAGGAGAAAAAGGTGAAGAGGGGGAAGAAATGTGTTGCAGACGGTGGACAGTAAGATAAGAAGATACAGATCCAGTCATGTAGGGATTGTTTCTGACCAATCATATTATAGATACACTAACATCTTAGTTAGACCTGTAATTTCAGAATCAGGGCTCGTACTAGACCCTATTTAAAAGTGTTCTTATATATTTTTTATTAGACAACCAATCACAGTATGTAAAATAGTCATATCTAGCAGCAGGGTCAGCCCTGCCTCCCAAGATCTAAGATAAGATAAAGTTTTTTTGTCTTTTCCTTGCTCAGGGTTGCTATGAGCTTGGTCCTGAATCACTCTTATGATGGGATTTTTGGTTAGAAGTTTTTAAGCATTTTTAAATGAGGAGTTCTCTGATCTGATTCCTAGAAGCTTTAAGAATAGCGGACCAGGAGTTGACTCCAATCATTTAGATTAGCTGTGTTTCAGTATAATGATAACTAGATGTTTATGAAGATTCATATCTAGTAACTGCCCACTGTAAAGACTGATCTTATGTTATCTGTTATTTATCTTTGGTGTTATCTCAAATTCGATATATGCCAAATGTTACCTTGTGTGTTGTGGGTGTTTTCAGGCTGAGACTCAGATTGCTGCTAAGAAGTTGGACAAAGAGTACCTTCCCATTGGAGGGCTGGCAGATTTCACCAAGGCTTGTGCTCAGCTAGCTCTGGGACCTGACAATGAAGTCCTGAAGAGTGGCAGAGTAAGAAGAATGTTTTTGTATTTTTGTTTGTATGACTTTCACCTTTGCCAACTTACTCAACTTCACTAAAACTTGCCTTTTTTTCCCCTTCCTCCTTCATTATCTCAGAGTGTCACAGTTCAGACCATTTCAGGAACTGGATCTCTGCGTGTTGGAGCCAACTTCTTGGTTAGTCTTTTATTTATTTATCTGATTTTGATTCTGTAATTGGAAGGCATGGTGTTGGATGTTTTTGTTACTCTTACTATTTTATCTCCTGTTTTATTGCAGTCACGGTTCCACACTGCAGTGCGTGATGTGTACCTACCAAAGCCCTCATGGGGAAACCATACACCTATCTTCAGAGATGCAGGCATGCAACTGAAGGCTTACACCTACTATGACCCAAAGACATGTGGCTTTGACTTTAAGGGAGCCATTAATGACATATCAGTAAGTCCTTTGTGTTAAGAGCTGAAATTCTTCACAGCAACTCTGGTTTGTCTTTAAAAGTTTGCTCCATCTATAACTGATTTACTTGATGTTAAGTGTAAAATGAATGTAGGACCTTGTGATAGAATCTCACTTGCAATGTGCTGTCTTTGCTCGTTCAGTAATACAATAAATAATAGTAAAGTAAAATTCGTGACTAAAGGTAAAATTGCACATGTACATGTAAATTGACAGAGAAAGACTTAATTATGAAGCTTTTTTGTTTTGTTCAACATGAATAGCAGAAACATTGAGAAATGAAATGAATAATTTTAATAGTATTACTGTATTTTTGTTTAATAAATTTGAGCTTGAAATTGAAATGAGGTTTTTGACCAGTCTTCTCACTTTTTTATGAGTAAAATATGTGATAAACTGACCGTTCTTTTGAGGCTTTGCATGCTTTTCTCTCTCAGAAAATTCCAGAGAAGAGTGTGATTGTCCTGCATGCATGTGCTCACAACCCCACTGGAGTAGACCCAAGACAAGAGCAGTGGAAAGAGATGGCTGATGTGATCAAGGTGCTGGTTTTTGTAAAGTATAAAGTTGGAAGTAAAGTATTACAAAATGTTAAGCTCCTTATTTGTAACTCTTTGTGCTAATTTCCAAATCTTTCTCTTCAACAGAAAAGAAATCTGTTGGTGTTCTTTGACATGGCTTATCAGGGCTTTGCCAGTGGAGACATTGACCGTGATGCTTGGGCTGTGCGCCACTTTATTGAACAAGGCCACAATATTGTTCTCTCACAATCCTTTGCTAAGAACATGGGCCTGTATGGTGAGTGCAGATCAGATAAACATACCTTTGTGTGTGCATATTTTTTCCCCTCAATTTCACCATGCTTATTTCCTCACTGCTACAATTACAGTCACTTGACATTTGGTGTGATTTTTTTTTTTTTAAACAGCATTATATTAGATCATTACATTTGAGTGTGACTGAGCTCTGAGTATGTTTGGTGTCCAGGTGAGCGTGTAGGAGGTTTTACAGTTGTGTGTAAAGATGCTGAGGAGGCCAAGCGTGTGGAGTCCCAGCTGAAGATTCTCATCCGTCCCATCTACTCCAACCCTCCTTTGAATGGAGCTCGCATTGCTGCAACCATACTTAACACACCTGAACTCTACAGTGAGTGGTAAGTGTTGATTAGGACTAATTTCCAGTAATAAATAAACATGTGGAAAATACAAGAAAAATTCACTTTCATAGTTTTTCAAGTTTACATTTTTACAATTTTACTTAATATAATGTGTAAAAACTGGAAGCAGCCCATGCATAAAGTGTGGCTTAAACTCTTTCAAACATAATTGGCCAATAAACAAGAAAAAAATCCTAATCTTTATTTATCGTGTTTTGTAGGTATTTAAGTTTACTTTACACACAACTAATAGTAATACTATTGACTGATAATTGTAAATAGTTGTTTATTCATTGAGTTTCATGCCTGTAGTTTCTATTAATGAGCAGTTTAAATTGTCTGTACTGGATCGTCTGGTTATTAACATGCTTTATTTCAACAAATAAAGCATAGAAGTCTGACATTTCTTATGCTAGATTCTGCAGATTCAGATCAAAAGGTTTCTAATATAATGTTTTTCACATGTGATATTTTAACGGGTAAATATATGACCAAAGGTTTATGGACATCTGACTATCATGTGTGGTCCTTCGTTTCACTTCATTGTGGCTACAAAAATGCTCCAGCATGACAAAGCCTCTATGCACACAATATAGTGGTAAGCCTTCCTGGAAATGTGGAGGTTGTTATAACAGCACATGGGGGACTAAATCTGCAATGGGATGTTCAAGCACATATGGACATTGGACATGGACATATTGTTGGGAAAGAGAGAGAAAAACTTGATTTTCTTTTTTTTATAGGTTGGTTGAGGTGAAAGGCATGGCAGACCGCATTATTAAGATGAGGGATATGCTTGTCTCAAATCTTAAAAAGGAGGGATCCACTCATAACTGGCAGCACATCATTGACCAGATTGGCATGTTCTGCTTCACTGGCCTCAAGCCTGAGCAGGTTAGTCAAAAAAACAATCCAACTTGGCCATCTTTCTTCTGTAGTTCATTCTAACATCTCCTTTTCCTGTTCTCATTCTGTCTCAGGTGGAACGTCTAATTAACGATTACTCTGTCTACATGACAAAGGATGGGCGTATCTCCGTGGCAGGTGTGACCTCTGGAAATGTGGGCTACCTTGCTCATGCCATCCATGCAGTTACAAAGTGAATCAAATGTGTTGTATACAGTAGTGACAGTCGACTTGCACACACAATGTCTCTCTTCGTTGAAATTGGACTTTATCTCGGGAGCGTGTTAAGTAGGAATTCCTTGATCATTGTCAGCTCATCTTGATTGGCATTATTATTGTTTACCTGTAAATTGGAAAAAGTAAAGTTTGAAAGCACTGCACTTATAAATTCCCCTTTGAGCTCAAACTATTCTGATATTTCCCAAAGAGCACCATTTCTTAGTGGCTTTAGTATCAAGTTATTACCCCCCACCCCCACCCCTCTGTCAGTAATATTTCATCTGAAAATTTGTAAATAGAATATTATGAATCCAAAGCACTGAAGAAGAAAATATATTCAGACAAATGCAATAACTTGAGCTAGCAGGTCTGCCCATTTATACTAATGGTAATTTGTGGTATTTAATTTATAAACTGTTACAGACATTTTCATCTGATGATTGGAACCATAGTTTTTGTCCCAATAAAGATATTGAGCATTTAAATATACATGACACAAAAGCACTTTTTAGAGGAGACTGTGAGTTTGGGGCAGCTAATAACACGCTAGCTGCAGGATGTGTACTAGATGTGAACCAATGCATGTAATTTCCCACAATATTAAAGCACTTGTTCTAACCTGGTAAATTTATCTTGTACATCTACATTTAAAATCATAAAGTAATACAGATTTAAAAAAAAAGCAACAATCAGATATTTTTCCCATTTCTTTGCACATCTGATTTAATCACTGGTGGGTTTAAATGTATTGTATGTTATATGGATTTTATTAGTTTGGACTCGTAATACACAATGGCTTATAAATAGGCAGTTTGGTTGAAACTAGTTAAAATTTACTTTACTGGGTTTTCTTAATGTCCTCAACTATCAAAAGCTCCTATTTTTCTCAACTGTTAAATGTGAAACGTTTAATGTATAACAACGCTTAAACTATGTGCAGTAAACCAATAAAGATGAGCTTATCAAGCCTGGAGTTTTCTTGCAAATTTTCTTATGAAGGTAATGTACTTAAATTTCCCTTAAAATAATGTATGTAAATAATTACACAACACTTTCAACAGTAGGAGTTTTCTGTATTTGGCATGGATCTTTGAATGTCTGATGGTTATTTTTTTTAGGTAGCTAACAGTAATAGAAGCCTGATCAAATGCTCAGAAAGCTACATAAGGTAGTCAGCATTAAAATATGCAACTCATACTTTTAAATGTAATGCACCATGTAAATTGCACTGTATTAGCAATGCAGGCTGTATACCGTTCTTTTATTACCCACAGTTTCTCTCTCCATGCCTCTATAAGCTCTGCCGCGTCTCTAATATTTCTTCTGCAGGTCCTGTGATGTTGCAGATAGGCTCTTGCACATGTAGTCAAAATGTATTTGATTATATGACTGTTTTGTTATTATGCATTTGATTAAAAAAGACCCAGAATAAATTATAACTAAGAAAACAATTATTTTCATAAAACGCTTACAAATCGTCTTAACTTTCGTATTCTCTTAAATTTCAAAATAATATATAAGATTTTATTTGTATGAAGCAAAGTTCAGAACACTATTTAATTTCTCTTTGACAATTTAAATTTGGCGTTTATACGTTTAGTCACATATGCTTCATGGCGTTATGGTCAGGTGTAAACTGTATGCTATGTTATCTGGGTGTGCCACAATCAGCTGTACTATCCTGTAACTAAACACCCCTGATCTCGTCACTCTAGTCTTTGCAAGGACAAAGCTTTAGATCGGCTTACTGTAATCACCTGAGTGCAATTCTTCAGCGTGACTTCCGGTTTGCGACAGATGTCCAAGTCTACTCACCGACCACATTAAATTAGACAACAAGCTGTCAGGATAAACGCAATCCTCTCCGAACGAAAGTATATATTAGGCATTTTAATCGCATCATGAGTAACGCGTTTAAAAACTGCAAATCTGTCCTTGTAACCGGTGCTAACCGAGGCCTCGGATTACAAATTGTTGAAAGCTTAGTAAATGGAGGATGTTATCCAGGAAAGATTATCGCTACTGCACGCAATCCGGGTGAAGCGAAGGTAATCTGCAGTTACACAGCACTATAGGGGATGGACAACACGAATTTCAATTCGATCCAGCACAAACACTACTACACTTATACTGATGCAAAAAAAAAAAGAAGAAGACATTTTACTTTTCTGCAGTGAGACTTTGCAAACATAAAGAACTGTATGCGAGATAAATCAAGGTGAAAAGGGATCCCATCCTCAGTTGGGTGACACCATAGAGAGAAAGATTATATATAATATCGTTTCTGTTTATATATCAAGTGGAATTGTGAAACCAAGACCCACTGAGCAACTGATAGGTCAGCATAATTGTTGAGATTACTATATATTTAACATTAATTCCTTTCTGCCAAAGTCTTCAAATGTTCTCTTGCCTGTATGACTTAATGTGCATTTATATGCGTTTAGTATCAGTATAATCAATGGGACTGAGTTGTAGAGAAAACCATAGCCAAGTACACCCAGTCACCATGCAGCACCAGATCCAACCCCAAACAGAACCTGGTAAAGAAACCATAACAGATTTGTCAATTAATGAATTAATGGTTATTTTACTTGTTTTATCAGGAATTGCAGAGCCTGTCCAAGAATCATCCAAACATACACATTATCCCACTTGGTAAGTTATCAGAGAGCTTATGTCTGATGAATCTCATTATTATGTTGAGCAGTGTTTTTTATATAACCTTCCATCTGTCTAGATGTTATCAGTGAAGAGAGTATCAAGAAGGCTGCTGTGGAGGTAGAACAGATTGTTGAGGAGGATGGCCTCAACTGCCTTATCAACAATGCTGGCATCAATGTCGTAGCCAACTTTGAAACAGTGACCGCCGAGAAAATGTTGGAGAACTTTCATACGAATTCTGTAGGACCCCTCATGATCACCAAGGTGATTTCTTGATCAGAAATCAAAGTATATTTACACAAATCTTCTTAATCTTACTTAATACCCATATTTTAACTGTATAATTCATAGAAGCTACTGAATAATATGCTTTAATATGAACAACTGAAAAATAAGTTGGGTGAAGACATTGGCATACTTTAAAATAGTTTGGTAGATATAGTTTCTTATGTAACTCTGACATGCCACTTTGCTTTGGATAAACAATAGGACTGTCACTACTGATTATTTCAATAGTTGATTCATTTATATTTTTTCCATTAAAAATCAATAAGCAATTATATGGCACATTAAAATTAAATGGCGGTTTACTTGTACAGACAAATGCTAACATTTTTTTTTCCAAGATCAATGCAACAAATTTTCATACAAACATATTTTTATACTTTGTTTTTTTAATGCAAAATAAATTCCTAACAGTTCATTTTTTTAATGAATGCACAATATAATTGTCATTTTTTATAAAATTACAATTTTATAATTGTTATAAAATACATATATTTTGTAGCTAAGTTAAAACAATCTATTAATAGCATAAACTTGATATTGCCAGATGATTTGAGCAGTAAAAACAGTTACCGCTGTGAAATATCTATTATTGGAGGGAAAAATTTAAGTTAAAAAAAAAGTCTTAATTCAAATATCTACTTGAGTAGGTGTAGGAAAGTGAAAAAAGTAGCCTAGTAATGTCAGGTAATGTCACATAAAACGTTTGATTGTAAACTTAGATGGATCTAATTAAAACTCTTTATTAAGCTAATTATTAAGATATTAAGATTCTGAATGAAAACTTGCTTATTGTGAATGTAACGTTATCACTGGGCAGGGTGTCCCATTTAAAGTGTTGTCACTGAAAAGATAATTAAAAAAAAATCTTCATCAATCTTTTTTTCAGATTTGTTTTAAATTTGTTTTATCTTCCGTCCTCTCCACGAATTACTGCTGTAGCATTTATAAACAGACGCAGACATAAAACGTAAAAAACTTTTAAAGTAAATATGCATCTTCTTTAGAATTCTCTTGCTTAGACCTGCTACTCCAGTGTTTTTTGAAGGTGAACGCTGTTCCTCGCGGTTTGTTGTCAATCTACTTTTGCCCTTTATCGCCACCTTCTGGAGTTATTTGCCGAATATAAATTTCCAGCAAGGACTTTTTTCTTTTATGAATCAGTAGTCGATTATTGATAATTGAGTATTCGTGACAGTACTACGTTATAGTTTAAACGTATGTTTTTCAGACTGTCTTGATGTTTTTTGGGCCATCTGCCAGGCTATGCTTCCAATGTTAAAGCGGGCTGCTGCAAAAGGGGTAGGAATGGGCATCCACCGAGCTGCAGTTATCAACATGACCTCGCTCTTGGGCTCAGTGGAGCTCAACTGGGGAGAACATACCAAGGACTTCAAATGGTACCCATACAGAACCTCAAAGGTATGATCCAGTCAGCAGTCTAAATTTAACATGATGAGTTAAAATTCCAAACACAGTAACCTGGTAGCCTGTTAATGTTATCACAATTGCAGTCGAAGTTGGTTATACACATCTGTACACATCAGAACTTTGATTCAAAGGACTTTCCATTCTAATCGAGCCTAAAATAAAATAAGGTGCAATTTATATTAAAAACTCATTTTGTATTTGCCGTCTCATATGGACACTGTGGCAGAGCGCACTAAACATGATCACTAGATGTATGGCAGTGGACCTGGATGCTGACGGGATCCTCTGTATGGCTATCCATCCAGGCTGGGTACGCACAGATATGGGAGGGCAAGAGGTAAGCACGTCCCAATGCTGCTCAGTGTTGTGAGGATGTACTTACTGTAGAGTTGTGCATGCTTTGAAGGATAATAATTTGAAGTAGACAATAGGAGTTACACCGGTTTTATAAACCTAGCATCTGAAATTACTCTCTATTCAGATATTTGAAGCACTACTAGATACTGATAATAATGTATTTGTTTTTACTTTTAAACCCAAAGTGAGTATGGCCTGAAAGGTTTGTTTAAAAAATTATTGTTATATATTTACCTTGCCACTAATCTACACCTGTAAACACTGAAAAACACTCAGAGGAAGAAATGTCAAGACTGTGTGTTGTCTGTGTGGTTATTCGGGTTCATAATGAATTGTGCGGCAATAATAATTTCCAACTTGTTTGCAATATTGTCTCAAATTTAGTTGGTTCTGTTTCCCAAAATGAAAACTAGGAGACTAAGTTAAATCAATTAGCCATAGACCAAGAAATAATTAAGTTATTATTATGAACATATGATAATTTCAAATAATATATTCATAGTGGATCAGACACAGAGTAATAATAATCATTAGATGAGTCAGCAGTGTGTGTTACTGTATATGCAGTGTGTTGTTCTGAAAGATCCTCTATTCTTTACCATCTTGTTTCTGCAGTCTTGATCCTCATATTAGTAAACTTATAATAATGAAATGTAACAAACTAAACAAAAAAATGCTGCTCTTCTCTCTGCAGGCACCACTGAGTACAGAAGAGAGCATCAGCTCTGTATTGGCCGTAATTGGCAGCTTGACTGAGAAAGAGCATGGCACATTTCTGCATTACACTGGAGAAGCTCTGCCCTGGTGATGATAAGGAGGAGCAATATACAAATACTGTAAATTCTAAAACTGGTTTATAAAAAGGTTTCTGTTATTTATTTATTAGATTGTTCTATGCTTTGTGAAGTTCTACTTGATTCGAAATGTTCCCTAGGGAAATATGTAAACCTTTCCAATTAAAAACCATGATACTTTAATCCTTGTAATATTTAGATAATTCTTAAAAAATAACACCAAAATTGTCTAAGTAGTATAATAGTGGAAAAATATTGAAAGATTTGCTGATGTTTAGTGTGCACTATACTGATTTGAATAAAACAGAGTATCACTGTATCTGAGAAAAGTCTCCTTATGAAAAGTAAGTATGTCTAAAACCTTATTGAAAATACAAGTAAATATATGTAACATTTAAAATACATGAAATATGTTATAGCTTGAAATATCCTGAAATAATAAATAAGTTATATTTGTGTGTACTATTATGTAGATTGATTTTCTTAAAGGCTTAAAGGTTTCAGACAGAGCTATTGTTTTTTATGTAATTCATGATGAAAGCATTGTTGACATTGGGCCACATGTTAACCAGCAAACAAACCTAAAACAAACAAGACACATTACTTTCATCCATCTTGTTAGTCACTTTTAGCGGTGTTGAAAAGTTAAATAATTGGATTTGAAAGGTTGCACATACAGTTTTTATAACATAACAAGCAAACGTTTTATTCTTCCACTGTAAATTCTAAGATACAAATGTAAGGATTTGAGCAGTTATTTCAAGTGAGCTGAATTGTTCAGTTTAGTGGGATGATATAGATTATTTGAAGCATTGTTTGTAAATATCTAGAGGACATTTTGTTACAAAATAGGTTACAGTAGTGCAGCGTGAGTGCTGTGTGTACATACGCCACCTGAGTTCCCTAATAAGAAGGGAAAAGAAAGTCATTCGTCCCTGATATAAAAGAAAGTGCCCTGACAGGTTTTCTCTTGTTTTTGCTGATCTGTCAGCTGATATCTGCAGTCAGTCTAGATGAAGATGAATGAATGCAAATAGAAGCCACATATATCACCAACCATAGTTGAAGCTTATCAACAACCAGAGCTGAGAATCTATTTTTAAAGGTACGCTTCTTTTTTTTTATTTAGGAAGAAAGAAAACCATTATTCAAAGATATAGTAATTGAACTTAAGAACTTAGATAAATATAATAGTTATTGATATTGTTTGGAGTGTTTCTCAGAATAATGCTATACAGATTTATAATTTTCAAATTTGTCATGTGCCACAGTACATAGTCAAGAAAGAAGTGTCCATATCTCACATGTCCTGTCTTCATGTTTTGCAAATTGTTGTATGTTATTTGAACAACAAGTAACACAGATCAATTAAAGTAAGAGACACCGTGTAACTCCTTCTCAATAGGTGTTCTGTACATGGCAGGGGAAAATGTTGCTGTCAGCTACTTCTGAGAACTCCATATGGGACATTCAGATACCATTCTCAGAGAAAGTTAAGTACTGGGCTTTAGGGACTTCTGTTTTTCTTTTTTTCATTGCCATCTGTATACTGATATGGCAAATTCATCAATATTGCACCCAACTGACTGGTTCCAGACGTACTGGTATGTTCCATTGCAAACTTCATAAATTGTTGTTGTTAATATTGTAAATATAATAAAAATTATTTTGTCTAGTCCAGACAAGTAACTAGATATCTGAGAACTGGCAATAAACATGTATAGAGTGAGTTTGAATATTTAATTGCAGTCAATGGCTCACTATTAGACACCCAGTCTGCAAAAAATGAAACATCTCAAAACTCACAGATACCCAACTACCAGGTGAGTCATACAGCCATCATATAATGTAAGTGACTATATTTATCACACATTCACACATACGTAGCTCCATAGTATATCGTTTTAAAACAGTCTAATTCCGAACTTAGGTGTATTGTGTGCCTATGGTGCTTCATACTCCTTGGCACTGTAATCTAGATAATAGTAAACAGTGTAACTCAGGTTGTGCTTGTTTTTGTTTGTAGATAAAAATCTATTTTGGATTAAGTGATTTGTGGGATTCTAATGATCTGTTTTACTTAAAGAAGAATCGTTTGAATCAATTGTAAATTAGCATCACTATTACAAAAGCAAATTAATAAATATTGTATGGAACATGGACTATAATTAAACCCATAATCATCTAGATCCATCCTCTTCTTTTAACTATTTTTTCACCAGGATGAATTTGGACCCTTAAGTTGCTGTCTGGACAGTAGCTCTGATCTGGCCAGCAGCACTGATCTGGCCAGCAGCACTGATCTGGCCAGCAG
>JAOTRN010000036.1:19784449-19804663 GCA_028566695.1 Bagroides melapterus
TCATAAACTTATAGAACAAAATTTGTACTACAGATAATATGGTGCCTAAGACTTTTGCACAGTACTGTATATATATACACGTGTATATATATACACGTGTGTATATATATACACGTATATACAACAACAACTGCTACCTCGATTATCTGATCATTATCTGTCTGTCTCTCTTTCTCTCTTCAACCCTACATCCCTCCCTCCCTCTGTCACTCTCTGTGACTAAGCATTTGCAGTCATGTGTCTTCAGGGCAGCGCAGCAGCAGGATTTTCCATTGCTCCATGCCCATAGAACACAAGCCATAACTGGATTACCCATGCAGATAAGACCACTTGTTGAGCTGAAAATGGACCACAACATGCAGTAAAAAGTAACAATCTAGCATGGTGTTGTGACTATAAATAAAGGTTACACTTATGGAGCTTGAAACAGCCAAAAGAAACATGACATATGGTGGAAACAGACTGTTTCAAAAGCATGCAAATACAGAGGTGCAAATGAAACTGACATGCACGGAAGCACACATAAGCTACCTGACGTCAGACAGCACAGATTGTTCTCTTATTTTATGGTGAGGCTTCTGATTCAGTTGAATCAATTTAGCTTCACAATGAAATGAATCACCACAGTTCAGAGCATGTTTATGGAAAAACATAACTATTAAGGTCAAAGGCAAATCAAAACAAATAACCTCTTATGACAAAAACTGAATATTATCAAAAAAAAGGTGCTTTCATCAAATATCAATGGGAATTCAGCATTTTCATGTAAAGTGAATCAGTACAATAACAATGTTGACTTGTATTTCTGATGTATAGTTTTAAATGGCACTATGACACAACAGTATATTTACTTATGGATGAGTCACAGGAGTGACGCATATTGGGCTCATGTGAACACAAATGATGTGTTGTTTTAAGGCCCATTCACAAGATACATACACAAATATCACACAAATAACTGCTTTTATGCTTCATGTTACTTACTTGAGAATGATTTTCTGTCTTTGACTGTCCAGAGTCTCCTTTATTACAGGACATCTAGCAATAAGAGAAAAAGCAAAAAGCTAACCATGAGCACAAAATGTTGTTGTTCTTTCCTTTTTTTTCCGACAGCCATTTGTTCTTCAGAAGGACGTTGCAACAGACAATGAAATAGTTCTCTCCAATAAAAAAAATCTAGAACTATTATGATTTAGTACATTCCATAGAAAACTATCATTTACAGCTAAAACAATAATGTTTTATAGTCATGCAAGTGTAGAGAGTTCAGAAACTCCAGATACTTAATAGGAATTTATAACTGATTTTGAAAGGCATGAGTCTCCCAGATGGTGAACCATGGCCTTCTCTGAATCAAGAATTTATTAACAATGTTGCAGCTGACTGATTTCTAAACACTTAAATGCTGCAAAGAACTAAAATCGAAGAGCTACTGTTTTAGAAGGAATAAATGTACCTTTCTAAGATGTTTGGTAACCATGGTGTAAAACACTACCTCTTCCAATGAATGTACAAATATCAATAATAAATAAAGTGCCTCAGGCAGATTTGTGTAGCTATATTTCAGAATTTGATTCAAATATAATTAGAGATAAGACTAAGGTCAGGACTAGTTAGCACCTGCCAAGTATACAGTAATCATTTCTACATAGAAAACAAACTAGGGTTTTTGCTTTGGTACTATCAACAGTGTTCAATCTTATGAGCAGGGTGTGGGTTCAGGCTTTCATTCAAATGAAGCAGGAACTTCTTTATGGTTGGAAAAAACCTGCACCTATGCCTACACTGGCTCTTTCTGAATATGACTGGATATCTTTGCTTAATATAATAGCAAAAACCTGTTTAAGACCAAATTTTGAACCAACCATTTATTGTTGGTTTTGTGAACTTTACTTAGCACATTTTAAGAATCTGTTTATAGACAGCAGCCAGTGGTAGAGAATATTTCTGAAAGAGCAACAGATAAAAGGGTCAAATGTCAAGCGGTTTAAGCATTTGACATAATGGCGAGAACTTGGCTGACAGTGCTTTAGCTTCTGGGATCTAATACTGTACCGTGACTGGTATGGTGGATCACCTGGAAACAAGAGTGCTCAAGGCACGCTCCTTGGGCAAGCCTACGGCAAAGAAGACACGCAGGTACAGGCATGGAGGTACATCACCCAACATAATACGGCATTCCTCATTCAAACACCAGCATGCAGACCACAAGCTCTCATACAAACTTTCTCCCTTATACATACATATATAAAACATGTACACACTCCCTTTATTATTTCAGAAATATAAAAACAATTTACAATCTAGTATAAAGTTTGAATTCTTGGGTGGGATCATTTCAATAAAAAGTATAATTTAAATATAAATGTATGTAAAACAGTGGTAAGATGATATACATAGCACATAGACACCCTTGCACTACAAGTTATACTGTTCTCTCTACTCTGCAACCACCCTTTTTACCCCTCATGAACTAATGTGTTACTCTGGGTGTGCTGGAGAGGAGAAACAGGACTAGGAAACTTCTCTTGCCTGGAATGATGTCAATGGGCTATACTCTACATACCAACAGTCATATATCAGTTTCGTTGATGTATCCAATATTTTTTGAGTGTACAGAACTGTAGATTTTCTTGGAAGCTTCCTGGGGTGTGTGCACACGTCTTAAGCGTTTAGGTGATCTTCCCAGTGTAAAAGTAGATCTGGGTTTGTAATGCACAATGATTAATCATGCCATGCAGAATTGAATTAGACAGTGGGAAACACACCTGCAGTATGGCTCCGTATAGGCGAAGCAGCACGTTCCTTGGCTCGTCCCCAATGCTCTGCTGATCCTCGGGTAATGCGCAGAGGAACAGCTTGTTGCTGAGACCCCCTCTGTCAGACACAAGGAAAATTAGAAACATTATAATGGGTGCACACACACACACACACACACACACACACACACATAGTAACACAGAGTAAACAGAAGCAATACTGCGCACTGCAAAATGCAGTTGAAGCAGATCGTGTATGCTTCTGACTTAGGACCTTTAAGAATAAACTCTTAATCGCTTAAGGGTTTGTTGGTGATTTTCGCCAGTGAAATGCGCATACAGCAGCCTACCTGATTATGGTTATCTGAAAATCCTCCTCCTCAATACACTTCCAGGCCCCGTGCAGAAATTCTTTACACCAAAGATACGCCTTATGCTTGGTCTCATGGTCGGGCTCCTCTGCGCGAATAGCATTGCAGGCTGACTCGGTATCAGGCTGAACCTGAAGCTCGTTCTCGGTCACCAATAAACCCAGAGACATGGAAGGTGATGAGGAAACCCCGTTTATGAACTTAGCCTTCATCTTTAATATAGACAAAACCGAGTTTATTTGTTAAAAGATACTAATTCTTGTGATGGTTAGGAGAAATAACAATCACTGCAAATAATGAAATAAACAAAATAGTCTACTATGACTGAGACTCTGGTTACTTAAAAGCTACGTGCTGACGAACTACTGCGCGTATGGCGCTTTACTGTTGTGTGAGATTTATTCAAGGAAACTGGCTGGAGTTGCGCGTCATCAGAGTCTTCTCTGATTGGACGATTAGAGCACGTCAACCCCCACGCCCAAGCTGGAATGCTTTCCGAATCAGAAGCAGAATCAGGTTTTATTCGCCAAGTATGTTTACGCTTTACATTTGTTAGAGACAAAACAACTATACACATAGTGTATACACAAAAAAGAGGGCAAGGCAGTGCAAGTAAGCATAGTGTGACATCACATATACTATACTATAATAAGTAGTGCAAAAAAGTAGGAAGTAACAGTAATGTGCAGTAGGTATTCAGGGAGTTTGTATGAATCATGGTGGTATTTTTACACAAAAATACAGGACCAGATGTTTGATTAGTGCAAATAGCAGTAATGTAAAGAATGGTGTAGGAAATTTGTAAAAGCATGTTGGCGCTTTTAACAGCAGATTGCATTTTGCTACAACTGTTTTTATGCTTATGTTCTGTAAAGTTGCTTTGAGACAATGTCCATTGTTAAAGCGCTATAGAAATAAAACTCAATTGAATTGAATATAGGCCATTCAACTGTTCATGATCGTGATTGCCTGTGGAAAGAAAATTCCTGAACCTGGCAGTTTTGGTGTATAGAGTTCTCTAGCGCCTACCAGAAGGGAAAAGTTGAAAATGGTTTGGATATTTTTCTTGCCTATTTCCTGTTTTTTTGTAGAATACAAGTCATGGAGATGGCGCAGGGGAGTGCCAATGATTCTTTCGGCTGTTTTTACTGTTTTCTGCAGTCTGTTCCTGTCCTGTTTTGTGGCTGCTCCAAGCCAGACAGTGATAGATGTGCACAGGACAGGCTCAATGAAGTATAGAATTGTATCAGCAGCTCCTGTGGCAGACCATACTTCCTCACTTGGCGCAGGAGGCACACACTCTTTGGCCTTTTTGAAGGTGTAGTTGATGTTGGAATCCCATTTTACGTCATGGGAAATGGTAGTTCCTAAAAACCTACCCGGTTGACACAGGGTTGTTGGATGTTGTGACGGGGAGTAGTGTTGAAGACTTTCTTGTAAAGTTCACTCTCATCTCCAGAGTTTTGAGTATGTTCAGCTCCAGGTTTTGACTGCACTGGAGCACCAGACAATCCACCTCTTACCAATATACAGACTTGTCGACGTCTTGGATGAGTTCAATGAGCGTAGTGCCTTCTGAAAACATCAGGAGTTTGACAGCTGGGTCCTTGGATGTGCAGTCATTTGTACACACTTTCAATTAGTATACATTTCCAATATACACTTTCAGTTGGTATATACTTTTGACAAATTAATGGGTGAAAAAGTTCAAAGACGTTTTTTTACTAGCTTTTCACTTGTTTGAAGGTGACATGACACATCAAATCCCCAAACTAATACCGAAAACCATACAACATTTTTCATATTGGTAACTGAAACTGACGTCATACTGCAATCTTTACATAAAGTTATGTAATTCACTAAGTGGGGCAAAGGGCAAAAATATATCACACTGCTTAAAATGTGAATTGTCACTATAAGCAATAAGTATCACAATATTTAGGTCTGATCATAAAGTACAAACATACTAGTAGTACTAACATATAATTACAATTTCAACGAACAAATATAATTAATATATTATTACGGTAGACTGAAGGTTATTTTTTTATTCGCCAGGTTGTGACATACTTTCCGTTCCACCTTAAAAGATCCAGACACGTAGATGGCGCAATGAATAGTAATACATTTAAAATCTCTGCGACTAGAAAAGAAAGCATATTATGTGTGCTGTTTTTAAACATGAAACATGCATATAAATAAATATGAAAATGTATTGTATGAGTACTCACTATGAAAAAAAATACTGAAGGAATAGTCATTATATCCTCATTTTTAAAACGTGACTGCTGACTGATTTCTAAACACATTAAATGCTGTTAAGAACTAAAATCTATGAGCTACTGTTTTAGAAGTAATAAATGTATAAATGCTAAATGTAAAAAGTGCATACACTTAAATATGCTTACGGGAAAATGTCATTATATCCTCATTTTTAAAAGTCACAGGTTGTATGCAGGGGTCCAATGGTGGTCATAAAGGTGTCAGAGCAGAGCAGTGTCAACCACTAGAAGTGTCATCTCAGCAGGTCTAGGGTATGGCTGGAACTTGAGTGATAAGTGAACTAGTATGTGTGACCCCAATGAACGACCTGGAAACACACAGTATTAAGAACAAATAAGTGGCCAGATCCATTATTAGTGTTTTGTTAGGTGTTTTGAGCCCCTTAACCACAACCTCAATACACAGATAGTTACTTCTACCATGCAGAATTCTTGAAAAAGCTCAAAGGGAGCTTTTTAAAGACAAATTGGCAGGAGAGGGCATCTGGCTTGACATTCTTGGAGCTGGGATGGTATATGATGGTGAAGTTGAAACACCCAAAGAACATGCCTGATGACAGTTCATCTGCATGACAGTCTATATGTAAGCCAGATTCTTGTGGTCAGTCCACACAATCATTGGTTGTTCAGACCCCTTAACCACATTAATCCATGGCAGATTTAACCATAGCAACTCAAGATTCCCATGTCACAGTAGCATTCAGTGGGAGACAGGTGGTGACAGAAGAAGGCACATGGGTGAAGTTTCTGGTCAGGTACTAAATGCTGGGACATAACCACATCCACTCCAAATGTCTTCACAATGACTTAACAGTAGTCTAGCTGGATCAACACTTGGTCCGACGTGAATAGCTCTTTGAGTCTGGTGAAAGAATGATCTTCCTCAGGGGTCCAGCAAAATGAGTGGAGGAGGAGGTGAATATGATGGGAAGTGCCACCACATGACTAATATCTATGAAGCAGTGGTAGAGATTAGCAAAGTCTAAGAAACACTGCAATTGTTTCAAGTTGATAGGTTCGGCCCTCCCAGCCACTGCCCTGATCTTTTCATCAACAGTCTTTACCTGCAGCTGTCAGTTATGTACCTCAGGAAGCTGACTGATTTGGCATGGAATTCATACTTCAATATTTTTATGAATAGCTGGTTCTCCACTCATCAGTGTGTTCAGCAATGACAACATCAGAGCCAGGATACAGATAGAAGGGAAAAGTTCTGTTTCTCCATAGCAGGCTTGCCAAGTTCCAAGTCAAACTATTGTCTATACCATATGTAGCAGATGGAGTACACAGTGAACTGAAACAATGTTTCTCTAGGACCCTGTTACTGCATAAATACACAGAGCTACATAAGACAACACAGAACTGAGGGCTAGAAAGTAAAAAATTAACCTATCACATAAAGCGTGTGGGCAAATTTTGTGCAAATAGCGCAAGACAAGACACAGTGCAAACAGACAACGTAATACAACACAGGACAGATACATAAAGTAGTATTGACCAGTAATCAGTTTTCTGATTTACTACAAGATTACTGTAGAATGGCTTTCACTCTCTTTTAGCATTCATTCAATGGAGTTCATTGTTACCAAGGCAAAATGGACATTTCTTTTAAGAGACTTCAAGTGACACCAAAGTAATCTCTACTTCAAGGTGAGAACTGGGAGGAAGTGGAGGTTGCAAGAGGCCTTTAACCCACGCCATGTGGATCAAATGGGAGCAAGCAATGAAATCTGGTGAACAGAGTTCTGAAAGGCTGAGCTATTTTGCATGTTTCTGAAACAGTTGGTTTATATCCTCCCCAACCCATCCAACCTCTTTCCTGTTACTATAGTGAAAACCCCAGTATGCTCACAATGCCAGAGAAGAGGAAGCCTGGTGCACAAATTGAGTGGTTGCCTGAAGATGCTTGCTGAGGTGTATTATTGCTGTCACCATTATCAGGTGCTAACAGTAATATCATCTGCACAGGGATCATTTGTAGCACGACACAACATCAGAATGAGAGACCATCGATTTTGTCAAAGAGGGGAGTTGGCTACAGTGACTGCAGGCTGGACTCTGTATTAGGCCCTTAAACCTCTTGGTATCACATGCAAAGTTTAATCAAGCAATGAGGGAAAAACACATATGAACTTGCCTTTTTTTTTTTTTTTTTTACTATCATAGCGAATTGCACTTTCTGCCTAATTCATATGCCAAATATCGCCAAACCGTTTCAGAAATCTGCAAATAAAAATGCTTTTTTTTTTTTTTACATACTGCCATCAAAGGTTCTGCTGTCTGCAGAAAATATGTTTTGATGGCAGTATGTTAAGCAGGGTGATACTGGCATCACGTGCTAATACGTTAATATTAGATAGTATTTCTGGTTGTGGTGTGTGTGACAACTTCACTTGGCCAATATTAAAAATAATATAGTTTGGTATGACGCGTTTTCATAACCATTTTATTTTCAGATTTTTGAAACGGTTTGGCGATATTTGGCATATGAATTAGGCATAAAGTGCAATTCGCTATGATAGTAAAAAAAAAAAAAAGGCAAGTTCATATGTCTATATAGTATATTAAAAATTCCCACACTAAATTTTCTTGATATTATTTTATTGCGATTCATGACGCCATCTACAGTATTCAGTTCGTAAGTGCTGGATCTTTTAAGGTGGAACGGAAAATGCGAATAAGTAGTCTGCTAAATAAGAAGCCAAGTTAAGCCTCATATTACACCAGTGGTATTCAGTTTATTCTGTGTAGGGGCAGGTTTTCATTTCAACCAAACCTAAGCCACACCTGAGACTATTGAAAGCCAAGATAAATAAAGTTATAAATAATATGCTAGCTACTTTTATTACACATCTGTTTTAAAAGTTAAAGCACTGTTTCTTATACAATACATTATATAAATGTCATTATATAAATATATAATTCACAGAGTTTGAATACAAATTGTAATTTATAGCCAGACAATAGCAGTGCATATGTGGATATGTGTCTTAAGGTGAGAACATTTGGTGCAAACATGTAATCTACATTCCATTTAGGTATCCTGTATTCCAGCGCTCCCCATGGTTACCATGGCCTGACAACAAATGCAAACTATAAAAGTGTAACAAAAATAGTTCTAAACATTGTGTAAAACTATTGTGGTCACTGGGTGGAGCACATCATCACTTCAGTTAAATCTATTATGCAAGTCACTAAACCTGGATCAGTAACATTGTTATATTCATCTGTGAGGATAGGTTCATTCCAGCACACTGACTTGGTGTTACCTAAAACTAGAAAAAAGGCATTTACTTTAAATCGAACTTTCAGCACGGTTTGATACAGTCAACCACCCTCAGGAGTCTTGGAATTGGCGGATCAGCATGGGAATGGTTTGCTTCCTACCTGGACGGTTGCCCATATCAGTTAACATGGAGGGGAGTGACATCTGCTCCACGCAGACTCTCCACTGGTGTCCCACAGGGCTCAGTTCTTGGTCCCCTCCTTTTCTCCCTGTATACTCACTCTTTTGGTGAAGTTATTTCCTCGCATCGGATCACAGCATGTCTTGCAGACATATCATCATGGATGACAGCTCTTCAGTTGAAGCTCAATCAAATAAAAAAAAAACTCAATTGCTGATCATCCCAGGTGATTATTCCCATGGTCAGGATCTTGCAATATTCCTGCACAATGACCTAATCTTCCCTTCAGACTCACCTCACAACTGTCATTTTCCTCGCATGTTGCTAAAGTGACACTCTTATGTAGGTTTATTCTCTACAACATTAGAAGGATTCTGCCATATTTGACCACACAGGCTGCTCAAGTACTTGTTCAGTCTCTTGTCATTTCTAGACTCGACAACTGCAGCTCACTGCTGTCAGGTCTACCTATGAACACAATTCGTCCTCTGCAAATGATCCAAAATGCAGCTGCACGACTTGTTTTCAACCTCCCTAAGTTCTTGCTTTCCACCCCGCTGCTTACCACATTGATGCTTTCCTACAAAACCAGCAATGGACCATCTCCCTCATACCTCAAAGCCCTTATCACTCCTCACAATGCACCTTGCACCCTCAAAGCTGCGATCGACTGGTCCCACCATCTCTCAGGGAAAGAGGTAGGTATACAACAAGACTCTTTTCTGTTCTGGCACCCAGATGGTGGAATGAACTTCTTCTAGAGGTGCGAACAGCTGAGTCACTGGCTGTCTTCAAACGACAGGATACTAGCACTTTCTCTAAATGCAGTTGCATTAAAAAGCTGACAAAAATACAAGTGACTTCACATTCCATCCAGTTGAGTAGTTTAAAAAATAACTGGTGACATGGCTGAAGCTGGATGCCTTTTCATCAGTTTTTTCCTCACTAATTCCTATACAATTATATGACAAATTTTTAATAAACTACGACATACTTTCAAATTATTTCATATGGAGAAATTTATTGAAGCTTTTTTTGCATTATGGGCCTCTGAACCTGGCATTTGAGACCATTTCACATGAAAATTAATGTTATTTTTGATGTTTTAAACTGTCATATGCTGGGATAGTTTGAGGTTGAAAGAAAGAAAGAAAGAAAGAAAGAAATAGAAATTACTGGTAGAATGATAGATGTCAGAGAAAGAATAAAGTCTAATGGAATGAGAAACAAGTACATAGATTGACAGAATGTTATTAGAAAGTGAGAAAGATTTTACCAAAGAGAGATACATGTAGACTGATGAAAGAATGTGTTATTAATAGGTCAGATGGAGTGAGTGATACAACTGGATAAAAAAAAGAACAGAAACAAGGCTTTTTGGTCATGTGCCATAGGATATGAAATCTAATTTCTTTAAATACTGCCTGTCACTTTCTGAACAGTGATCACACTACACTCAAAAGTACAGTTGGGTAAAATTGAAGAAAATTAAGTCCTTTTATGTCAATAGAATTTTTTTTTGAGTTAGGTAAAACTACATTACCAACCACCATAACATAACTCAATTAACAGCTAATCAACGCCTCTAGACATTTTATTCCTGCTAAGATGCATTATGTTTCCAAGTTTTTTGCTAACACAGCCCACTAGAAATACCTCAATAGTGTGCATCAGATGAGTTAAAGTTCTAAAATGCATCATCTATAAGTTGGAGAGATTTCTGCTTATGTTGACAAGTAGGACACATGAAGGAGCAGCCAGACGTCTCAAAAATGACTTTAATATTTTCAAGTACTCAAAAAGAGTTAAATAAAAACAGGTTCCAGAATATACAGTGAGCAAGCCCCCTCCCTCCCCAAAGTGCATGTATATGTCACACATTATGTCCAGAAACATCTTGGGGGATTGTTGTGATCTTTACGAAAACTAGAATCTGATAAACTCTCTTTAGCTTATAGACAGCATTAGGGTACCAGCTGAAAAATATTAGAAATTAAACAAAGTTAAACATCAGCTGCCTACTCATACAGTGAAAGGATTAAATGCTTTAAATAATTACCTCATTGCAAAGCAAAAGAACAGCAAGGTAAAATAATTTAAATACTAATTATATAATTTGTGAATAGATTACTTTAATGGTGTTTTTAGAATAGCCCTATTTGTGCTGGCTTTTAAAACATTTTCCTGTGGGATTTCAAGATGGTCCACGTCTTATGGATTTCCGGCCACAACAATGAGCACCATGGCCTTTAGGTGGACGAAATGTAATGCAAAACGTTCCAACATGAGACCAAGAAGGGAACCAAATTACCTCTGACTTCTTTACTATTCCCTTTAAACAAACTGATTCAAATAAGATCCTGCACACTGCTATTTAAAGTCAACTGATAGCTAGCTTTGGAGGTGAACACATGCATTGTGTTTTTGAAAACAGATTCCAGCCCTTTTACCTCTAACCAGACTGAGATGTGAAAGGAATAGTTCCACCAAAACATGCTAAAATGCCCAATAATGATTGAAAGTCTGCAGGCATGTTAGTAATGAAAATCAGACCACCCTGCTTATGGGTTTTCCTTACCCAGGTAGATTTTTAGTGTTGATTGAACTATCCCTCTTATGGAATAAAACTGCAAAGCTGGACAAAACACTGATTAACATCTGCACGTTAAATTGACAAATAGAATTCATACACATCTGTACAGTTTCTACAATATTTATATTCATGAAGAATAAACAATAAAGAAGTGCCACCATTAAAATGTAGAGAAAGATATCTTGTGTTGATTTCACTGTACATTTGCCATTCTTACTCCACATTTAAATTAAATCATTCAAAATGAACACATAATTGGTAGGACTGTGGTTTATTTACATAGCTTAAGCATTGAGTCTGAGTGACTGGTCCTCTCTCCTTCTTGAGGAGATGTCAATATCTATGGAATCTTTGCCCACAATGAGCCTCAGACGTTTCGCTGGTGGAAGAGGAATGAAATCATCCTCATTGTCAAAATATTCCTCCTCATCTTCTGAAGTCAGCGAGTCCTCCTTTACGTTCCGACCCATCTGAACTCCCACCTCTCTCTCCAGAACTTCACCCTCCTCCCGCTTGACTAAACCTGTGAAGGTCACATCCTCTTCACGCTTTAGCTGGATCTTCAGCTTGGTGGAGCTTCCATGAGATCCATGCCCAAAGCCATTGTTCAGCTTGGCCACATACAGGCCAGAACGTTCATTTTCCCTCTCCTTGCTGAACTTGATGCTGATTTTCGAGGAGCGGCGCACAGCCTTTGCATCTCGATGCTCTTTCTTCTTGCTGCTGCTGCTGTCATGTCGCCGCCGCAGTGTCAGCTTGGGGATGCCTGTATTGTTCTCCAAGATCAGTTGTGCATCGTAGCGCGTGATGCGCCGCTTTTTCTTGCCACCCTTCATGCGCCGTGACACCCTGGAACTCTCTGCTAAGCCTTCATAATGCCGTGCTGGCAGGGTAAGTGGCACCTTGGCACAATCTGCCACATCAGCGGCATGTGCTGCAAGTTGCAGGTCAGGCACGCTCTCCTGAAGAAGCTCGTCGATGTAGGTGACAGTTTCCTCCTGTTTTATCATCCTCCTCCGTCTTGGGCATGTACCTTTCTTGGGACAGCTGGCTTCAAGGCTGGGGATGTTAATCGGATGACCAGGCATTGTAGCAACAAAATTGTCAGGGTCCATTTTGATGGCCGTGCTTCCTGCAACCTTGCTTGTGCTGCTTGGCTTTGGGCCACGCTTGCCTACATCACTTTCATGAGCACCGAGAGAGGTCCTGTTGGACCTGCGAGTTCTGTATGGGCAAGACACGCTGCCCTTGCAAGCTGAAACACCCTTTGGGGAGTTCTGATTGTTTTCATGATCTGCAGCAGGCTTAATGCCACCCTTACAGCCAGAGAAATGAGGGATTCCTTGACTGTCTGCCTCTCTTTTGCAAGGCTGCTTGTGGCTCAAGGTCCCTACATTTGCTCTAGTAGCTGCTTTCAGTCCTGCTGCTGGACGCTGTCTCCTCACTTTAGACAAAGGCTGTGCAGGCTTAGACTTAAGTCTCTTTGGTAAACTCGAATTGGTAGGTTGACTTCGTTTAGGGGCTGAGGTAGAGGTAGGAGTGCTTGGCTGAGTTTGCCTCGTCACAGCTCTGCCTTTGCATTGCACTTTGAGACAGGGTTGCGACATCCTCTTGCGTAATGCTAATGAGAACATGAACATGAACAATTAATCCAACTCCAAAGTTTTATTATAAGCTTCACTTTCTCCAAAAAAAACCAAACCAAAACAAAACAAAAAAAAACACACACACACAGTAATGTCATTAAAGGCCAGTCTCATTGTGCTCTTACATGTCTGTCCACTGAGTGGTTCCTGAGACTCTGCTTCAGTAGAGGCAACAGACTGGCTGTCTGATTTCTTACTGCCCTCTTCCAGCTTCTTTAGTCTGTTGAGCCTTTTGTCAGTCTCCCTAAGGCCATACTTGCTATTGATCACTGTGACCTCAACAGGCAATCCTGCTTTTGATTTAAATGCACCAGTGCCACGCCTGAAATTACATAAAAGATGTGTCAAAGGACTATGCAATTACTTTGTATACAAATGTTTGTGCTTGTAAAAAATATTTTAATTCTTTAATTCACTGTTAATCAATCATCATTCTGAAGTCATTTATGCCATATAGAAAGAATACAATACCTTTCACAAGTATAGCATTCACAGAATTCGTTGTTTTCTCCAAAAAACCCATCTCCATAGTAACATGAGATCTCTTCCCCTGGTTCAATATCCCGCAGGACCTTGACACATGCAGTGTCTCGACCTGTGGATACAAACTGTAACAAACCATTCAATTAGCTGCTTTAGCTGCTTTATTTTTTGTCTATGCAGCAAATGAATCTTTAAAGGAAGCAATGATCTTCATGACCAGTTTATACGAACCTTGCAATTTGGCCGACAATCTGTAATAGAAAAGAGAAAATGTTTTAACTTACAACTGGTGTGCATCTGTATTGTGAATTGTAAACAATGTGATAGATTGTGATGGCTTGTGAACCAGTAATATGCATCATAAAAATAATATCAATAGTCACATCTATTGTGGTTAATTGCAATATTATTAATTATTGTGTTCATTAATTGATTATTAATGACTGAGTAAATGATTTTATATCTTATGTAGCATTACAAAATGTAATATAACACATGGTAAACATGAGTAACCATATTTTTAAAGCCTGAATTTTGAAGATGAAACAGCCCAACCATCCATGGTAAAAAGCCATGAAAGCATAACTGGCCCTGCCCTCTATTGCACAAAACTTATGCTTTCACATATGATATACAGGTGTTGGACAATGAAACTGAAACACTGGCCAATATAGTGTTGGAGGTTTCATACCTATACGTGCATGGCTAAACTTGCTGATTTCACATTCCATAAGTAAGGGCAGAGTGCAAATAAGCCTAACAATAGAGTTTCATATGTCCCATGACCTGCACATTCACCAGACCTGAATATCATTGAGCCACTTTGTGGTGTTTTGGAGGAGGGAGTCAGTTTCCTCCACCGGCATCATTTAGCGACAAGACCAGTGTTCTGCAGGAAAACATGGCTCAAAATCCCTCTGGCCACTGTGCAACACTTGTATCTGTCATTCCCAAGAAATTGACTGCCCATACACCATACTAATCAATGATTGTGATCTAAAATCAGGTATCATCCCCTCCGATTCTTAAATAAATTAAAAAGTTATTTGAAACTATTTATCACCTAAAACTACTCAGAGGCACAAACAGGAAATAAAAGAAACTGAATTCTGTATATAGTACACCATTTAAGCCAATTTATTAGATATACCCATCTTGTAATACATGAATTGGCATGTGCATATCATATTACATTCATGACTTTTCCCTTCGCTAACACTTAGCCATCTGATCCAGAAAGAATCAAGCGTGCCCTTGCATTTACCTGCTCTCCTTTCTCTCCTCCTCCTCTATCTCCATTATCTTATGCTGCATTTGCTCCCTTTGCTGATTCTCCACTCGCCCTTCCTCACTGCTTTCTTGCATGCCTACTAAAGCAAAATTCATTTTGCCAGTAGCCCTGCACTGAAAGTTATATCATTACCCTGAGCTTATACACTCACCAGCCACTTTAATGAGAACACATACACCTGCTCATTTATGCAATTGGTCAGTTATTCAATCATATGGTAGCAACTCTATGCATAAATCCATGCACATACAGATTAAGAGCTTCAGTTAATGTTCACATCAAACATCAAAATGGGGGAAAATGTGGTCGCAGTGACTTAGTATCAGATGGCTGGATTGTGTATTTCAAAAACTGCTTTTAGACACAAAAGTCTAACAGAATATGAAAAACAAACATTCTGTGAGTGAAGAAAGCTCAAACACCTGATTGCTAAGAGAGATCAGTGGAAAACAACCAGACTGGTTTGACATGAAGTCAGCTAAAACAGGCACTGTTTACAACTAACTACAACAAAAAAAGGCATTTTAGAACATACTGTAACTCAAACTTGAGGTGGATGTAATACAACAGCAAAATACCACATCAGGTTCCATTGCTGTCAGTAGAGAACAGGATCCTGAGGCTGTCAAGCGCTAACCTGAGACACGGTGAACATGTTCTCGCTATAGTCTCAGATTTTTGTTCTTGGCTGATTGCAATTTAACATGTGTGGTCTTCTGTTGTAGCACATCCACCTCAAGGTCTGATATTCTGTACATGCTCAGATGCTTTTCTGCTCACTACAGTTGTATAGAGTGATTATTTGTGTTACTAAATCCTTCCGGGACAGCACAAAACAACCTGGCTGATATCCTCTAACCTCACTTTTCAAGAAGGCACTTCCACCCATAGAATGTTTTTTGTTTTACACACTTTTCTGTGTAAACTCTAGGGGCTGTTAAAAAAAAAATCCCAGGAGATCAGCAGTTTCTGAAATACTCAATACAGCCCTTCTGGCTACCACAGAGACGATCTTGTTTGATGAGGTGAATGGTTCCCAAAGCTCTTGAACTGAATTTGAATGAATATTTGCACAGTGCCACTGCCACAAGATTAGCTTATTAGATATCTGCATGAATCTTCAGGTGCACTAGTGTACCTAATAAACTGGACAGAATACATACCTTAGCTGAACATAATTTAAGATAAGATATGAAATACAAATAGGATATGTATACAACATAACATTTAAACAGTCAAAACCATGTGATGTCATCAGTGTCCTATATTACTCCTTCCACTTCTGACAATTTTCCTCAGAATGTACATTTTGATTGTACATCTTGGCCTCCAAATAACTGTCAAGTGTGCCCCCAATCTGGCCGTAAAATAAAGCCTACAGCCACATTAGCCCTTCCTGGATAAGACTAACAACCCCGGTCTTAAGGGAATTTTCAACTAATCAGAAGAAGGAACTGATGACAAAAAGTGGCAAAGGCTGATCAATGGAAAGTTGATAAAGGAGTGAGTCATTCTCCATAAAATTTAGATTTGGTACTCTTCAAGTAAACATTTTAAAAATATACCATTAAATATTTTGTTCTCATTTGTTTTTCAGGCACAAAAACCTCAGGATACATACCATGATTAATAAAAGCAGCAGGTCCCAGCCAAAGCTGAGCACAGTTCTTACGCGTAGAGTACATGACACTGAAGTCATTCTCTCCATGTCGTAATAACAGCTTCTCTTCGTTAGCAGACAGCTCAGCAATGCAACCCACAAGGTGTTCAATTTCATCGTTCCTTTTCCTTAAGTACAAGAACAAAAATGAGGAACACTTGCTTCAATTCATTAATATAAAAGACAACCTCATCAATCAGATGCCATCCAGCTTACCAATCCTTTGTTGCTACAATTTTGGCTCCATTTTGCTCAGAGGAATAGCGATTGCATGGAAGAATCTCAAACCCACTGTCTGCTGCAAACATACGCAAGTAAACAAAGACCTGCACACAGAAAATTGAGCCATTTAATTTATGACTAACTTTGAGAAAGAATAGGCCAGGGTTATACATGAAGTATGCAAGATGTCTGTCCCATGTAAATGTTCATCCCGCATATCAATAGTGTATGTCCAAAAAAAAAATCTACATATTGAACTGGTGTGATGTAGTACAACAATTGTATTCTGAACTAAATCTATTACAGTTCAAACATCCTATGCTTTTTTGGGTACCAATCTACTGGATCAAGATTAGTAAATAACGTTACATTAACAAAATTGTAGTTTTCTTAAAAGTTGTTGCTCATTTCTTTAACATCTCTGTGCTGCTTTACAGTCAAAAAACATGTGCATGAAATCATTAACAAGAAATTCTAATGGACAGTGATGCATTGTTTTTGGCATCCATGTAAACAATGCCACTTATCTAGCTGCTGAAAACACAGACACACCTATAGTCACATGTCAAGTACAATCCTGGCATGTTTATGTTCACAGTTTTATTATTTATTGTGAAACATTTACATGTGCTTTGAACAGCTTCTCCTGGGCCTTTGTCTTATTAAGAAAGTGATGTCGTCTCCAGTCTGCAGAGGTCAAAGCCTGGAAAGCTTTTTCCAGGTTGTCATTCTTCTTGAAGCATTCAATCACTTCTCTAAGCTCTGCCTGTCGACCTTTGATTGGGCGAAATCTAAGAAGGTAAATGATACTAAAATTATGCACATGTACCATCTTATCTGAAGGCTAGCCGAAATTTAAGAAATACAAACCTTGTATTCATCTTGTGAGTCTGAAAGCCCAAGTAAGGGTCTAGAATAAGGCTGGTGGACAAGTCATCATATTCACAGAGCTCCTTAGCCGTCATCCCTGATGAGGGCACATGGCGCCTCTCTGGCTCCGGGGCCACACCACTGACACCTAACAAACAACAAGGTATACCATGATAACAGATGAACACAGTTACTATCATCCTGCAGTCCTAGGAACAGTATAGGCATTCTTTTTCTTTTATACCAGAGCACTTACGACGGCTGCATCTCCTGCCACTAGGGGAGCTTTTGCTCTGGCGCAGGTGGGCCCTCTGGCTATTTTGCAGCCTGGTCTTCCCAACGGGCTGATTGCTGGAGAACCTACTGCCATGTCTCCTTCCATTCAGCACCATGATCTTGGATTCTCCCATCTACTTCATACCAGCAGGCTTTCTGGTGAAGGCTCATTTAGCTTCTATGTATATATGAGAAATCATGAGTAACATGTAAGAAGCGTTTTTTTTCCCTGCCTGGAGGGCAATCAGAGTATATACTGCCAAGCTTAATTTTCAGGTCCTGGTTGCACCTGTTAAAAATAAAAAGAATAATTTATAGCAAACAGGAATAATAATAAGATAAAAGGAATATGTGACAAAATTAAAACAGACTGTGTGAAATTAAACAATGTCACACATTGAAAAACAAGAAAAGTACTGTGTTGATTCATACAGGAGTTGGGTCTGATTGGACTTGCATGACTGTAAAACATATACTTTGGTACTACCATTTAAAGACTAAACAGGATCTGGGTAATCTCCTCAATCTTACTTTATGCTTCAAAAAAGCTGTAAAAACTTTTAAAACAAGCGCTAAACTGAGAGCTTGGTTAGAAATCATCGGTACGTTTTGATAAACAACAGTTGATAAGCTGGGCAGTTGCTTGGTAACTATTAATAAGTGTATACTGCCACCCATCGGTTGCTAAGTATGTCGAAACCACATGCTTGAAACAATATAAGGTTTTAAAACATTTCCGCTTTGAGAATTATTGCGTGCTCGTCGATGACGTTTGATACACTTTCATATAATTATCATAAATAACGCGTCGTGTCTGAAACACCTGATTCTACTACCTACACAACGAGACCAAGCTAACAGGCTAATGCTGCTTTCCATTTAACCATCCAAACAACGCAAAAGGGCGGTGGACCCAAATCAACAGAACTTGCCAAAGCAATAACACGCAATACATTGCGTGGACTATTCAGTTATTTTAAAAATACAGAGCGCCTGTGTGCGCTTTTCCTTGCTATGCTAACTTAAGCTCCATTTAGCACAGAGACAGTTAGTTGAAACGAGCTCGTTAACCGGTTAGCATAAAAGTACTGCAACGTCCTTAGAATAGACATCTTGCTTGAAAGCTGACCAAAGAGCGGGGTGTTAGCTAACAGCTAGTTAGTGTTTCTAATTAAGTAACCATTCGGCAACTGTCAGTTTGTCCAGTTGGCATTTAGCTCACTAGCTACGTAGCTAAAAGACACTACAACCACACAAATAGCACAAGTTACAATTATAATAACATTTGACAATAAGAATTGGAAAATTGCATCATTTCTTTTTTGCCACGCTTTGTCGAAGAGTAGCTAAACAAGTTAACGAGCAAAAGAGTCCGGGCCTACAAATTGCTAAATGCTATGCTATTAGCTAGCCGCTAAGAGCTAGCTAGCCAAACATAGCTAATAGCTCACATGCTACCTATCCAGTTAGCTAAACCGTACTTGGAAAATGTTAATTAAATAATGTTTTCGAAAACGAGAGCAAGTCTGTGCTTTCATACTCACTTTGTTCTGTATCCTGTGTTAAGACATGTCCGTCACAAGCGCCCGAGACGAGCGGAATGTCTTACAAAATATTCCATATAGCAACCAAAAACTGCAAGATAATTTACATTAAAATTCAAGATGGCGACAGGGTTTGGCAATAGTGGAAAGATAGGACACAGGACCTCCTCTGAAAAAAATAGACCCAAAACCTATTGTTCTTGTTGTCTATTCTGATGCTCGCTATTTTATATACACATTGAGTCCAAATTACCGTTCACATAAGCACACAGTGATAGTTTAGCAAATACTACGAAATTCTGTGAAAACTTGGATGGGTACAAAGAGCGCCTTGTTGTTTCCCTTTAAATGTCCACTCGTGTGAGTGCGCAGCTCGCCGGCGTGCATAGCAACAACATCCTCTCCTCGAGCTGCCCAAGTTCCCTCAGCTATTTAACGCCGGTATTTACAAAGAGTGCGCTTTCTATTGTAGCTACTGCCACATCAGAGTGTGTCAGACAGTAATGTCTCCTTGGGGCAATAGCAGTGTTTTCTTTTCTCTCATTATAAGGTTGAGATATGTTTATACTAAGTACATTTAAAGTGTACATTTAAGTAAAGAAACACGCACGACAAGTCATTGGATTACGATTAGCAATGGGATAGTGTGAAGTGGACCGATGCGAAGTTGATTATTTTCTTAACACTTGGTCTCTCCTTTTAAGTGGGCTCAGGAGGGTTTCAAATATTTGGGTGTTTTTGTTGCTAAATCAGTCACAGTTGTTTTCAGAAAAAACTTTAATTGTTTGTTAGATGCTTATAGGGAAGATA
>JAOTRN010000036.1:19836846-19857504 GCA_028566695.1 Bagroides melapterus
TATTTAAACCCAGTGTAGATAAATAAGTGAGGGGTGCAAATGATGTCATCACCGCACCCGACTGAATGGGGAGGAGTCTGATGGCCACAGGTATGAATGACTTCCTATAGCGTTCTGTTGAGGACTTTGGTGGTCTTAATCTTCTACTGAATGTGCTCCGGTAATAGCTGTTATTATATTGCAACGATAAGTTATATTGAAATAATAACATATTAGAATAAGTGCATTAAGCTATTTGGAGTACAAGATGTTAGACTTCGGTGCTCTCACTGCCATGTTCTGCGTTGGATTTTTGGCCAGACAAGAGACATACTACTTTAGGCCCAAGCCCAGATAAACCAGGTAGGGTTGCATGTACAGGGAGTAAAACTTGTGCCAAATCAAATATGTGTATTAATAATCCACTGAGGTGACCCCAATAGGAAAAAATAAGAAAGAATTGTGAGTTTCATTTCAAATAATGCCCATCAAAGTTTAAGTCTTCTGATTAATGTTTCAATGTTTTGTGCACAGCTGGGTGTCACATTTTCTTAAACCAAGATAACAGCATTGTACAGAATATCATTTCAGCATGGTATCTCAGCATGATATCTCAGGATTAGTTGTCACTAAGTAAAGTACACAGTAAACATCCAGAATGTGGATGTTTCAGAAAGATCCCCACATATCAATGGATATAAGAAGCATGCAAATATTAGGCCAAAAAAAGTGGAAATGCTGCTTTGCAATAACGTGAGATCATTCATAACTTCCCTAGTTTGTGTGCATAAGCAATTTAAACCACTAGAACTAGATGTTTTTTTTTCTGAAAAATTCTTTTGCCTGTTGATTAATATTCAGCTGAAAGTAGTTTTGGACATAAGGCAAATCACATGTTAAAAAAAAAATAATGCACTCATTCTAACATGCTAAATCTCTTTAGTAACACCTCATTCACACAGATTTGTAAGGCAGAGAATCTAGAAAATAATAATAATTGATGTTCATATTATAAAGCTTTCTGTAATGAGACATTTATTTAGCATTTATGGAAGAATTCAGCACTTTCACTCAGTCATGTCAGACTTCATGACTGCATTCTGACATATTAATTACACAAGTTATGTTTTTGTCTTATTTTTAGCCGTCTTTAGATAATATAGATAAAATAGTTAATGAGAAAAAAGGTTGAAGAGGAAACATCTGGCTTTAGCTGACATTACATAAAGTTATAAGAGTTAGTAACTTTTCTTATGGACATTTTACAACATTAAATATAACCATGTATAGTTAAAACAATGATGATATCATTAAGAAATTTTCCCTCCAAATTGCTGTATCTAATAAAAACAACAAACATTTGCTGTGCTGTTACAGGAAAATAACTACTTCATATCAGGCCACATCACACAAATATATGGATTATTCCTTATATAACAGTGTGAAGTAGACATGACTGTAATTGTAAGATACTAGTTTACTAACAAATAAGAACATAAAACTTTAATCTCACCACATTTTTCCTGGCAGAACAAGTGAGCTCATTGTTTATGGACATCTCACTGGCAAGTTTTTATTTTAACAAATATTTTCTTGTGCAAAATTCAAACAATACATTTGCATATTCGAGAAGTCTGAATAGGGCAGCATTTGGGATGTCTTTCCTCAGCAGGAACTGTAAAACTGCCCAGGATTAAAAATACCAACAAGCTTCAAACTTATTGGGTTGAGGGTTGAAAGCTAAACACATCCATCTTTAAAATGAACATGCAGACATTACGAAAGGTCCACTTATGCAGTTTGAATATTAAAAAGCCAGTCATGGAGACCCAACTATTAACCAAACCTCAATTCCTTTGAGGATCCATAACCCAGAGTTGTTAAATGTAGGCAATTTCCATTTCATCCCAATGTTAATGTTAAAAGTTTCCATTACATAGAATTATTGTGAAATGTTGATTATTCATTCCAATTCATAAATACATTTAAATTAAATAAGAAAATACACTCAAACATTTTGGCAGAGAGAAAGAAAAGGAATTATCTGAAACAGTATGTGCTTTTTTTTATATGTGGCGAATAAGCAATGTTGTTCATTGTTTTCAGTTGAACAAATCTGGGATTTGAGTGTCAAGCCTGAGCATAGATTTTATAAAAACAACATTGAATTGGCTTCACCAGAAGATTATACACAACATCCTGACCACTTGGAAGCAGGCTGTGTGGGTTGAAAGCTTAATTTGTCTTCCTCAAAAGGAAAACACTTCCAGATGTAGGAAGCAAAAAAAGAGAACAAAAAAAAAAAAGTCATATTATATTTTAAGAAAATTGTATTCTTTTCCCATCACCTTAGGGTTTGGTAAGTTCAGAAGTATTCTCCAAATGACACTTCTATAACAGACAAAATCTACATTAACTGATCTTTTGGGTTTATCCCTGAGACTGAAGCTTAAAAACAGTGACAATGTTGTGGCATCTCGTTCATATGCCTTCCACATCTAGACCCCTTCAGTTGAACAGAATTTACTAGGATATCTTGGCTTTTTTTAACTTCTGTTGTGGCCCAGCCTGGTCAGGTAGTTTCTTCTCTACGCATCTTCTCCAGGGTCTGCTTGGTTTAGTGCCTGTGAGTTGTGGCATATTCTTCTGGAAAAGAATGAACCAGAATTATCTTAATTGCAAAGTACCATGGGCCATGTACAAGGAATTTGTCTTGGTGTACTGGTGCACAGAAATGAAACAAAGAAGCATAAATAAAAACTATGAGTATAAATCTAAATATAAGAAATTTAAGAAAATAAAAATAGAAACATTAATAGAAACAGAGTAGAAAATTTAGAATTTTTGTGTCTATTGCATAAATAATTAATGATGAAACAATTCTACATTGATTGGGTTTGAATGCTAAGTTTCAGAACACTTTCCATTATTTTCCTGTAGTTTAGCTTGTGGTATTTTATCATTTGATCATTCAACATGGTGGTGGAGAAATCACAATAGAAATCACTTCATTGTGATCAGGCTCCACATGCACACACACTCAAAAATAGAAAGCCCCTCCAGGATTACACTGAGGTGTTTTTGTGATTGTTGTGGCTATAAATGCTTGATTTTACTGGGTTTGTTTTTTTTGAGGCTCAAAATTTTTTAATGCATTCTTCTTTTAAACGATGACCAGTGAAGATGTGTGTAATTGCTTTCTACAAAAGCTGTACTCATTTTTGAAACACATGAATCAAAGAGGGCTTTGGCTGAATGTGTGTTGTGATGTCACCTGACGCATCTTGGCGTAAATCTGCAGAAATATTGGAGAATCCGAGGGGGACTGCACAGCTACACCACAGACCTTCAGTAAGCCATGCTTAACTAATATAAGTGGATTATGTAACCTTACCTTCCCTTTAGTGGCTGTGAGCTGTTTGTCAGTAGCCTGTGTGATATGTGGACTCTCTTCTGAGATCACACCTACAAAAACATTACAGCTGAGGTCACACAGAACACAATCACAGCAAACATTTCTTTAACTTGTAAGACAAACGTATAAACTTAAATAATACGGTTCAACTTAAATCTTTTTAAGATACTTTAAACTCCATCAGATAAAAGGCTTCTCAGCTTGGAACTAATATCTCTCTTTATATCACAGTGATGTAGATTTCTCGAGTCTGATTGGTCAGAAGTCATTCTGAGTTGAGTAACTGATTAACAGCAGCCTCAGCAGTAGTGCCTGCTACAGATAAATCACAGATTTATTTTAATGCACTTACTATGATTTTATGTAATAATTTCTATAGCAAAATCATTGTCATGGGATGTTCCACATAATCTAAAGCATTGTAATAATTAATATAATAATTATAATATTAATAAATAATAATTCAAAAACACAACTAAGTCCAAAATGTCTTATTATCTTCAAAATACTCACAACCTTATGATCAGAAGTCCAAGACCTTAACCACTGAGCTACCACTTCCATATCATTAAGCTACCACTTATATTCACTGAGATAACATTTCCCCTAATCACTAATAAATTGCTGTGGTATATATGGAAAAAAAACATTTTAGGATGCTCTGCTATTGGAAAACACCATCAACAGAGCAGGCTCACTGTGTGTTGGCCGTTGCTGGAGAAGTATGCTCAACCACACATTGCGTCTCTGACTCCAATTCCCAGGAGCTTCGACTTCATAGAGGCGCTCCCTTTGTTCCTGGTGAATCTCAAGGTACTTCTTGCATACTGCACATAAAGATTTAAATTTCTATACTGAAATATAGATGCATTGCAAAATACAAATGTATAAAAAAAGCTAATTCAAGCTAATTTTTTAAAATGTTTTAATAATTTTACATTTTGTTAATCATGATTGGGATATAATGATTTACAAAAAAAAAGTCTGATAGATGGGAAGAAAATCTCAGCTAACGTAATATACTATAAAAATACAAGAAACTATAATACTCTTCAAAACACAATTGAAAGCAAAAATCCAGAATTGTAAAACTAATAAGCAAGTAATAACACAAAATGCCTGCAACCCCAGATCCTTCTGTTTTTGCAAAATTTAAACTATAAAATATATGAAATTGATTAATATTGGTGTTTATATTTGGTGGATTTTCTTCAGGTGCTAAATAGCAAAGAGCACAGTCCAAGCATTGTACTTTACCAACTGTTGTTTGACATCTAGCAGGTTTACATTGACATAAACAAAAGTTTACCATGCAGAATATCAGATTTAGTTAAGTTGATTTATTTAAGATCCATTGAAGTAGAATAATGAGTGAAAATTGTTTACTATACATCTCATACTGGTAAGATGGCCAGAAATCCTTGATAACTAAACTCACCATCAGAGCAAAAGACAACATTTCTAGAAGCATGAATATCCATTTCAAGGTAGCTTTCTTCTGACCTCGGCATAGTGTGTTTTACTGAACCACAGTGACAGCCATTATTTCTAAATCAAAAACAGTTGGAACATATAATAATAACAGGAGTAGTCTGCCGGCCAAAACTTTTCTAAGGGACCATTGACAACTCATCCAATATTTCACAAAAGCCTCCAAAAAAAAGATCAAAAGAACCACAGGCTTCACTAGTTCCAGCTTAGGTCAGCATCTATGTCTCCAAGATGAATATGACTCATGGGGGAGCATCAAAACAGAAGCCACTTCTAAAGTAAAACATTAGAACACACCTACGCACATCTGGGGTGGAAACATTTCTTTATCATTTGTTTTTAGCTTACCTCCATACATACTGGGAGATATGGGGTAGCTAATACCCAGCACCCTCTCTGTGGGCATGGACATGCAGAAATCCTGGAGCATCTGCATGGCTAAGCCGCTCCTCCTCCATTGCCGTCGCACAAAGACGGTGTCCAGCACAGGGAGAAGATAACTCTGTGCAGTGTATCCATTACACAGGCTTCCTTAAAGAACAAGAGAACAATGCTACAGTTCACAATGCTACAGTTCAACTAAACTATGGACAGATAATAACACAGCTTGTATTGAACAGCTAAACAAATAGAACTAAATCAATCTGACTAACATAAGTTGTATAATTGTATTTCATTGTATGATGGATAATGGATAATCTAAACTAATGTTAAAGAGTTGTTTTTTTATTCAACAAAGAAAAACATACTGTACAACAAGAGAATATATCTAAGCGCTCTGTTAGGAAACGCTTTTGTAGCATTAAGATTAGATTAGATTAGATTTAACTTTATTGTATATTATTTATATATATATATAAAATGTATGTATATACATAATTTGCATATATAAACAGAGCAGAGGTAATACAATGGTGCAAATGAGCAATGAATATATGTGGTGCGTTCAATGAGTGCAACCGTGTATACAATGAGTGCAAATGAGCAAATGATTATAGGTGGGGCATACATGAATAATTAAATATTTAAAGTAGTCCGAGAAGGAGTTATGTATAATGAGTGCAGATTTGCACATGTAAACTGGGCATATATGTAAACTGTACACAGAAGGGTTATATACAGGAAGTTATATACACTGATAACAAAATATTAACAACAGAAGTCTGCGATATCAGAGATTTATTTTAGTCACAGGTCTTCAGGACAATGATTTGTGTATGTTCGAGTTACTGCCGACATAGCAAACTTTGTTTAGCACTATTAACATCTAGAGAGGAAAAAAAATGCACCACAGGCCAGAATAATAATGGCAAGAGAAGTCAGATGGTACTTTATCAGGGCTGAAATGAGGGAGGATCAGGGATTGTTTAAATTTATTGTATGTCAATGGTGATATTAACAAAATATTTAAAGTGATGTTTACAACAGATATGACAGTCACACCTTTGGTTTTAACAGTGTAAAAGCCAACTGCTTCTCCATCTTTCCAGAAGATTTTGCCATATTCTGACACAGGGTGAGTTGAGAAATAAACGTGTTCTCCCAGAGACCATTCCGACATTCCAAACACAATCTGACTCAGCAGGAACAGTATAACTCTCTCCATTACTGACTCCACCTGTAGTGATAAAGGTAATAATAACAAAAGGTCTGCTATCAATATCTTTATTTCCATGAGTAATGCTGTAAAAACCCCTGAATGACAGATACAGGCAGATTCTCCTTGCTTCTACATAAACAAAGTACTAACAGTTTAGGTTAAATCATGCTGAAGCATGTGACCAACTTACAAACACAAGTCCATTTCTGGATTTTCTGGATGTCTTCAAAACTTCGCTGATGGGCCACCATTTGTGATACATGTATATGGCAACCACTGAAAGAGTATGTTACATTACTTGAAAACAGGAAAAAAGTGACAAAAATTGAATAGGATTTTGAATTGTGTTAACCTTGGGTTTCATCTCCAGGTAAATGGAGGGCGAGAAGGAAATGAAGTGGATCTTCCTCACCAAACAGCCTGAGCTGGCCTATATTTTCATGAGTTACTTTAACCTGTAAGCAGTTTTTTTTTTTATCATTTTAAAATATTTTTTCAGAACTAAAGTAGGTTAATATTATCTCCAATGATATGTAGTCATGTGCACTGACCTCTGCTCCATTGGGGAGGCAAAATGATTCTGTGTCTGACTCAAGACGTGACAGGTATTCAGAGTCAGGGCACAATGTATCATAATCCTGACAAGGCAGGTCCACGGGGAAGGAGTTCACTGTAGCAATTAAGTTTTGAAAAGCAAAGTAAGTTACACAATACAATACGCAAGGTGTTATACAGTATGTAAATAAAATTTCAAGATGCTGTGCAGCCAATGAAATCTCTTGCATAAATTTTAACCTCTAGACTATTTTAAAAACAACATTTTCTCACAATTTTTACTCATTCCCATTTCCCATCCATTAAAAAGCGTTCCCTATCAGACTTCTAACCAGAGGTGAAGAAGCAGGCCAGCATGTGCTGCCCTCCCATAGAGCAAGCAGTGACATTTATGCTCTCTTGAGCCATGAAAACCATTTTCATCATTTTATACCCTCAATATTTATGTATAATTAAAGTTTTTGTATTTAAATTATTTGAAGTGTATAGCAAATAAGAAAGGAAAATTAATGTCCCATGCCCACATGCAATGTTTATTTATGGATTTGTCCGTTTTTTGTTTTTTGTTTTTTTAAATAGGTGGTCTATGTGGAAAAAGCAAATTAATGTAATAAATAAATAAATAAATAACGGCATCACCCTTTTACAAAATATTAGTAAGCCGAAGGGTGGCGCTACAGCGTAGTGACGTAACTACGTCGCTACGCACTGACAAAAACACCTTCTCAAGTAATGAATATTATTCGTATTAAACTGATTGTGGGTGTCGATAGTTAAGCTAACACGTTACAGGACTGTCCCCTCTTCTTTACAGAAGGGTTATATCCGCTGTTTGGTGCATTATGAGTCCATGTTTAGCGTAGGCCTAGAGCTTAAGACTGCTAACAGACTATTTCTAGTAGTTCAATGTGTGCACCGGCGACTGTTTGCAATAAAGAAACATAATTTTTTCATATTTATATTTGCATTTTTTTTTTTACATTTATTTTATTATTATTTTATTATTATTTATTTAATTGGATCCAGTTTAGGCCAGTGGTTTGCTCCTACCTTGATTTCTGACCCGCAAGTTAGAGTTGGATTCCATTTTGAAAGCGTAAAGATATTTGAAATCGTGACTTTTGTGAAACAGCGACGCCTGCTGTAGTATGGCGGGAGAGCAATTCATCCATTTTATAAACATTGCATGTTGAAATCTATATTAAAGTGATATCACTACACTTTACCTGAAAGTATTTATACAAATAATATAATTACAGTTATAACAATAGATGTATTACAATTCGAGTTGCAGGAGGTCTAGCTCAGCAACATTACATCATCACATCATTTGTGTAACACTTGATTAGTATTTGACAGTAGCTAGTGCTCAGTTCGAGTTTGACTGGTATGGTATCTTTATGAAAAATCAGATTTATTATTTGATGAGGTTTATGTATGTGGAACGTGTTTCTTTTTTTGTTTCTGTGTCTGATATGTTGACTTTTTTTTTTTAAATATTATTTCATATATAATTTTTGTCAATAAAAAATTATGAACCAGATGTCTGCCAGTAACTTTTTTAACAACCTATATGTTCTAATATGTATCTACCTTTTATGTACTATATTTGACTTAGCATACACTATGTATAATTTTAACATAGTTTACATCTTTTTTTTTTTGCATAGCATATAACAATAATAATAATTTGTGCTTCAGAAGATCAACATTTTCACATGCTTCAGTAAATCTGTCCAGTTTCCTAATTATGGATATTTTAAAGCTCTATTATAAAACTGAATAAATAAAGAAGTATTCAACATCCTATTTAATCTTAGTATTTTAAATTAAAGTGACATGTTAAGCTATGCTTTTATCCAAGCTGCCTCTGATCAAAACAAGGTTAAAACTAAACCTGTTAATGGTTCCTTGGTTGAGTTTAAATCTAGATCAAGAGGGAAATTAGAGTTTAATAAATGTGTTATTAAAACAATGAGTTTATTAGAAATGTTTTAATCCAGGACTATACACTGCACTTTAAAGGTAAAAAAAAATAATACTTGAATCATACTGCTGAGTAACAGTCCATGTCATACTATAACTGTAAATTTAGTAATCTTTCTAGAATTCAGTTCTAAGCCAGATTTCATTAAGCTACCCTAATAGGTTTATTAAGAGAAGCTTTGTTTGATCAGAAATTAATTTTGAGGGAAATGAATTAAGATAACTGCAGTGCAATAACTATTTAGGCATAACTAGAGTGTCAGTGCACAACATATAAACATTACATTTGGTCTTATTCTAGAAGATAATTTCATTAACACATGGACCTTCAGTGGACGTAACATAAATGACTAAATGATATATGACAATCTAGGTGGTAAATATCCCCTTTATACGTAAGCCCAGGGGCGCCGCTAAGTGGGGGAAAGTTAGGAAGATTCTAAGGGCCCATGCACTTTGGGGGCCCTCAGAAATCTTATTTATTGATGTAGATTGGGTGTGGTAGGGGCCCCAATCTCATGTTCTTTCATAGGGCCCAAAATTGCTAGCGGCGCCCCTGCATAAGCCATAAACCCAACCCTTTCTACTATCATAGCTGACATAATATTTCTTTGTTATCAAGATATTAGTATGTACAAGAGTTAAAACAAAATATAAGCCTTGCAATAATTGAACACAATAATATGTCAGTTATTGTGGTTTTGATTAAACCACTTGTTGCATTAAAAAAACCTAATAGAAAACGTTTAATTTGGCTAGGGTTATTGAAGATAAAAGGATTTTATTAAATATCCCATTTTTTTTAAACTAAAATAATTAATTAATATTTCCTTAAATGAATCTACATATTCAATATTCTGTGACAGTTTTATGATAAAAATGTCATCCAGGGGCCCAGTTTTTTTCTTTGTTGCTCAATGTCACCCTCTACTGGCCACATACTGCAATTAAGTTATTTTTGTTCATTCGAGGAAAGACACTGAAAACACAGCATATTTTATCGGTCTTTTTCTCACCAGCAAATTTTAGATCTGCACATTAATATTTTACTGTTTTGCACATAATCATTTTCCGTACAACAGAAAGCATGCTTCGTATAAGATTCTTTATGGAAATTTTGATGCAGATATATTGGTATAGAAAAATTTATAAAGCTTTCTTGCAATGAAAAATAAATACCCATATATGATACATTTATGAAATCTGTAAGGTGCTGATTATTGAAAAACAGAGAAAGAAAATATAACATTTTATGTATATCATTCTATAACGTTCTATATATTCTATAACATTCTATAATATATTTCTTACACCACAATAACAACAATAATACGGTTTTGGAAATCTTCCAAATTTGCTAAATGTATAACAATTCATTTGTAATCACAGCAAAAATCCACCATTAAACAGAAAGTCATTTTTTTTATAATTTTCTTTTCTGCAATAGCAGCAAAACAGAAAGTGGTATAATAATAAACAAATAATAAACATAACAAGAACATTATTTAAACACATTACATTAAGAACAAATCTCTTCACACTAATTCTAATTCTATTTCTTAATCTACCTTAAAATAAAAATGCTTCATAAACCCAAACAAGTAAAGCACAATGCATCCATCTCCTTTTTTCCTCTCCACTTCATTAATTTTATGACTCTCCCAACTGTCCCCTCTATCCCTGAAAAGGATTAAATTATAAATATCTGTATGATAAACTTTGCTTATTTGGTGACAGTAGCATATTTTATGTATATTTATAATAAATATGTGAAATATATTTGTCAAGACCATTTTAAAATCTACTGAGCAAACAAACAACCAAAAAAAAATAAATAAATAAAAAAATCCCTAGCCAAATCACCTGTCATTTTCTTTCCTCTAGCAATTTGGGGTCAACTTCCTGTTTCATGCTGACCACACCTGTTACATGCTTTAACTCTTATTATTTTCATTAAGCAGTTCTGTAGTTCTTTCACCTATCAGTCCATTAAATTATGCAAACTTAAACTAAACTAAATATACACTGCTCAAAAAAAATAAAAGGAACACATCCTAGATCTCAATCAAATCTTCCAGTTGAAAATCTTTATTCATTACATTGTGGAATGTGTTGACAACAAAATAACATACGAATGATCAATGGAAATCAAAACTATTATCCCATGGAGATCTGGATTCACAATCATACTCAAAATAAAAGTGGAAAAATCAGATCACAGGCTGAGCCACCTTCTGTGGAAATTCCACAAGACAATTCAAAATGAGGCTCAGTAGTGTGTGTGTGTGTGTGTGTGTGTGGTCTATATATGTCTGTATGCACTCCCTAAAACATCTTTGCATGCTCCTGATCAGACAAAACCTTGTCTGCTGTGTTACCATGACACCTACCACCTACCTAAATATTTTTGTAGACCAAGTACACCTCATCATGGTAAAAGTATTCCATAATAGCAGTGACCTCTTTCCAAAGGGAATGGATAATGATTTAAGAAGCAAGACAAAAAGTTGCCCAATTCCCTGGATTTAAATCGGACCAAGCATCTGTAGGATGTGATGGACAAACCATGTAGATCATTACTTTGTCTCCATGTTATTATGCCAGTCCTTCACTTCCAAACCCTTGGTTCTGGAGTGCCCTGTTTCCTGTATATTTTGTCTTTTCTCAGCTCTATGACACCTGATTCAACAAAACAGTTAATGAACAAACCTTCCAAGGTTGAAATGGGTGTGTTAGAGCAGGGAAAACATTAAAATGGACAAGAGAAGGGATACTATTCTGTTCTATCCTATTAACCAGAGCAACAAAAAAACCACACACACACACACACGCGCGCACACACACACACAAACGTACATATGTATGTACGTGTTTGTGTGCGCGCGTGTGTGTGTATGGTTTCTTTGTTGCTGTGGTTAATAGTCACTGGAAAATTGGATAGACACTCTAAAATGCTTTTTTTTTTCAATTTCTTCAGTTTTGGTTCCTTTTTGTCCCATTATATATAAACCACCAACTTGAATTGTCAACATTTCTGGAATTCTTTTCACAAGGAAAGGCAAACTTGGCTTGTTGAATTTATTTTTGTTGAGCTGTGGTTTTATGATCTTAAGGGATCAACTGTCACCCATCTGTTTAGTAACTGATGCTATTTGCCATTGTTGCCATCAGAGCTATTGCTGTGAAGGAAAGGTTGGCCTGTGTGTCTACTGTTACAAAACACCTACAGCAATGTTAACTGAAAGGTACTTGTTCCATGTTGTTCCTAGTAATGTGTTTCACCTGAAATCTGTGTATATTCTTTGTCTTGTTACTCTTTCTGTATAATGCAAATGTTTTCAATTCTCTCACATTACCTTTCTCATATAACCAAGGACTAGGTCAATCTGAACTCTCTGAACCTTTAAAGACAAATCTGTAGAGGTGTCATACATACAGACTGTTAAATCTTGAGAGAAATCAAATTACATTAAAAATAGTAATATAAAAGAAATAACATTATCCTCTGTACCTAAGTATATACCTATCTACTTAAATGTACAGTATATGAACATGTAGTAGAAGCAGATATATTTTGTCTTATGGATGCCCTGCTATAAACATTTTATTTAGATGACCTGGGGAATAGTCATTGCCTATTATAGAATAATACACATGATATGCCATGGTAATAGAGTACAAGATATATTAGAATTGGTGTTGGTCCTCATAGTTAAATGACACAAATGGAGCAGAAAAAAAGAGAATAATTACGGTGCCACATACCAAAACATCATACCACTCCCAGCTTGAATATGTCAGTGCTAATCATGTCCTCTTGCTTTAAAGTTGCCTCTATTTTCAGCCTTATGAGTTTCAGGAATCTGTTTTCGCATATGAGTTATTCACAAATGCAAGTGGACAAGGCCACCTGGGGAGTGTGTTTTTGTGAAAATTTAACTTGTTTTTTCCATAACTTGGATAATGAGGGCCCTTCGCTAATCCTTTATCTTTGTTTGGTATCTAAAATTGTTGTTGTGGATACTGAAAGTGGAAGGAAATTTCTGTGATAGCTGAGAAACAAGACGTTTCATTACTAGGTTCTGGACATAGATTTTGTTCCATTTTTAAACATTCTTTAAAATGTCAACATTTAGCTTTTTTCAGCTAAAATCCTGAGAATTAAATGTTGTTCACTAAATTTAATGATATATTATATTTTAGCATTATGCGTGTATTACATATTTACTAAGCATACAAACGTATTTAAAATTTCAGAAATAGCTTACTAGACCTTACAACCACTTGGAAACAATTTCCTGAAAAATCTAAAGGGGGCGCCAAAAACAAAAAGATTTTGTGATGTCAGTTCATAAACACAATGCGCAGATTTGGGTATTTAATGATAGCTGAAATAATACCCCGTACCACCATATACTTTTGTGAGGACCTTGTGGTCTTGTGTTTTAGTCGCGAACACAAACAAAACAGATCTTTGCCACGAATGTAACGGTTCTGGTTCTTTTAGATTTGGTCTCGATAATAAACGCTAACAATACGTTACAAACTGTTCAATTTAGGATGCAGGTGTGGACTATAGGAAATGTCATGCTTTTTTTTTTTACATTATGATGAGAGGAACGAATTGCTGGGCTATTGTTGTGTACACAAGACATGAAGAACTGGCGAGAACATACGCAATTTGTTACAAATTCAATTAGTGTCTGTAACCCTATCTACACTGATGATCAGTTCCAATTTCACATGGTCTTAGATCTGAATTTCACCTTTATCATACCAATAATCAGCACAAGTTGATTAAGTTACAGTTTGAGCAACAATTACAAAAAACTCAGTGTGGATATTAAAAAAATAATATTGGCCCTTCTGTAATACCACTATAGTCCACTGGGGGGCCACAGGTAGAAAAAACACAGGCTTAGCTTGTGATAAACGGATGTACAGAAACATCTGTATCGCACAATAAGTGTCTGGATCGCTGACATCAGAAACACGCTTAATTAATCGATCCGTATACCTGAACCCTTTCAGTTTTAAATTTAATTTCTACATCGTATTGTAGTTTACTGTAGTGTGCTGGTCCAGTCGGATCTATATCATATGGCCTGAAAGCGCTTACACTCAGGAATACCGGTATATGAATTATATATATATATATATATATATATATATAGTTTAAAATAAAGTATAAATAATTTGAACTATATACTCATAGATTTAGTTGTCATTCCACCAGCCGGTGTTTATATAGTAAACAGACCTTATTTATTTCTCCCTGTTTACTTGATATTTGAGCAAATTGTTGAAATTTAGGTTTTCCCTTGAGATCAGTTTTAATGAATTCTGGATTCATTTTCATTTAAGCTTTTATTTTATAGGTTTTATGAGTCTTAAAGAATAACACGTATCAGGTCTGAAATGACATGATTCATTGTGTGTTCTGTGTAACAGTGTTCTGTTTGGTTTGTTTCAGGTTTGCATAAAAAATAGCCCAAATGGTCGGAGTAGTCTGTGAGCGAGTTTAGAACTCTATCTCTACTGTTCAACCTCATGGTCCTCCATGTCACAGGAGATTGTTTACCCTGTAAACCATGATGTGCTAATTGCGATAGAAAAATGCTTAGGGACGGTAGAATGAAATGTGCATTTAAATAAGAGACACACCGTGTAGACCCAAACACTTTATTTTCCGAAACCAGAGATGGTGTTTATCATCATCGAGCCCAGCGGTGTGTGACTCCATAAATGTGCTGATGGAGGATTCCCACGCTGGCCATGTCTACTCCTTTACTCCACTCCGTTTTTTCCTGCTCGCTTACGTGTGTGTGTGTGTGTGTGTGTGTGTGTGAGTGTGTGTGTGTGTGTGCAGCCCGAGTGTTGTTTACAGCGGTGATCCTCGGAGCAGCAGAGAGAGATCACAGGAGTCTGGGCCGCTGCAGTGCAGCTCGGTACCGCCGCAGAGTCCTTTAATGCCAAAGTGTTAAAAAAAAAAACACAAAACAGGCTATTATTTTAGTCGACGTGGAAAACCATCCGCAAAACCGAGAGCACCGTGTTAATAGGGATTATTTCTACTGCAGAAAAAAACAGGTCGTGAGAGCGAGCGCAGACGGAGGGAGGGAGAAGGCGAGGAGTTGCAGTTGGTCGAAACCATTTTTGTCCTGGCGGATATTTTGGATGTGGCCCTATTGGGAAGCTCATTGAACGGAGGGCTACGTTTTTCATTCATAGCCTATCCAAGTCATCCTCGGCTGAACCCTGATGTCGTTGTTTTCTCACACGTCCCGGGGATACGCTGCAATCAGACCGAGTGTGAATTATTAAAACGTTCGGTTTCTAATAAGGCTTTTTAGTTTGGGATGAGAGAGATATTAGTGTTCTGACTGTGAAGTTGGCTAGCGCTGCTTTCTGTTTGTTTTCTCTCTATCTCTCTGTCTCTCTCTCTCTCCGAGAAATGGAGGCTGAAGATGCGGATTGTCGTTCGTGTAAAATGCATGGCTCGAGACGCTTCAGATGTCCCAGTCGTTGGCAGGAATAATACGTCTTCATTGATCTGAATGTTTTCTCAAGAAGAAGAATTTATTTCCAAGTCTGTCCATCTTGTTTCAGCGCAACCGAAAACGCGGATTAGTTTTTCCCTATCAGTGAATATAAGAGACGATTTGGAGCTGCTTTCGTTTTAATATTGGTGTACTGTTTTTATATATGTGTAACAAGGCCTTTCTGTTGGTCAGAAAGCCATTGAATGCGACAGGAATGAGATCAGGAACAACGAGGAATATTTCGACCTTCTTCTGGGGTCTGGTGCTGTGTGTGTGCACGATGCGCCAGTTCGCCAGCGGACAGATTGGAGAGAGTAAGTGTGCTTCATACCATTACTAATGGTTTATTATTATTATTATTATTATTATTATTATTATTATTATTATTATTATTATTATTGATGTTGTTTTATTTTATAATACACATTTTTACAAGATCATTAAATTGTGCATCCACTGCACGTGGAGCGTGGATATTTGTTTGGTTAGGCCTGATTGTGGGATGCAGGTATTCCTCGCTAGCCATGGGGAGACTGCTGATGGTGAATCCAGTTTTAGCCGCTTCAGTTCCTGTGTAGTAGGCTGATAGTTGTTTTTTTTTCTCCACTGCCTCGTACATTTCAAACGTCACTGCGTAAAAAAAAACACAATTTCCACAATTGTACTGAAACAGTACCCAGTCTACCACAACTTGCTTATGGCATGCTTTCGAGACGGTTGATGTTTTTGTTGTCAACACACCTGTACCAGGTATGCATCGCCATTGCTGTTTTAGAATAGACCTGGGGTTTTCATCACTATATTCCTGGACACCGCACTGTCCTGCAGAGCTTCAGGGCTTCTGTACTGCCAACACACTTGATCCGGGTCAGCAGCAAATGATCAACTTAGAGCAGGTGTATCAGGAGCAGGTAAAACGTGTGTCTTTGACCTGGATCTGAGAACCACTTAACCAAACTATACACACAAGTGAAGAACTACAAAAAGGCATGGAGCCATTTCCCAGTCTGCTGCACATGCATAGGAATCTCCTGGCTACATGAGCGTTTTAGGGTGTGATAATCTACACATACAAGCATAATTAAAGGATATTAGTCTTTTCTGGAAGGTGTGGTCTATAAAAATCTTCTAACTATACATTGAAATAGTTAGACTCTTGCTTTAGTGTTTATTGACTTTAAAGTGTGTATGTGGGAAACTAAACATCCCGGTGTGAGTTTTTGTTGAAGAGAAGTTTTGCATTGCAAAGTCAGTTTTAAGTGGGTTATGCTTCACTTGATCAGGATAAGGCTGGATTGCTGTCGCAAAAAGCATTTTGTTGTGCTGGAAAATGTTCAGTTGTTGTTTGCAGATTAAAGCTGTGTTATTTCCACACGTACAATCAAGAATGGTTAAATATTTTTGGCAACAAGAACTGTAGCTGTCTTGTGTTATATCAGTTACTATATCACTTCATACTGTCTTCCCTGGAGAATGTCAGATCTACAAAGAAATAAAGCAGGCTGAACAAACCGGCCATTGAAAACCACAGCTGGTATAAAGTCTCCCCTGATATCCACATATGGCACAATTTCATGTCATAATTTCTAATTTGTGTAGCTTGGCCTAGCATTGCTTTAATCGCGAGTGTGGGTTACTGTTTATATGGAGTTTCTGTGTTGTCTCAGAAACATGCCACTAGTCAGAATGGCTACTTGAAATTGCCTCTAGGTGCAAAAGAGTGAGAATGTGCATGTATGGCATCTTGAGATGAACTGTCGTTTCATCAAGGGTGTATTCTTGCCTTGCACCTTGTGTTCCCAAGATAGGCTCTAGATTCACTGTGACATTAACCTGGATGATGCAATTACTGAATATGAATAAATGACAATAGGATAATCAGGTTTATAGCGAAAAAACTTACTAGAAATTCATTTGTCCCATGTTAATCTGTCTTAAATTTAAGGTTGTTTTTATTAAAGATTTTTTACGACAGATTATTCTAATAAGCTCATACTTTCTGAAAATGTCTTTAGTTATACATTTAAATAGTCGTAAACCTGTAAAACTAATAATTTAAAGAACTAGTAGAATTGTGCTGTAGAATTGTAGAATTGTGGGTGAAAAGGAAAAAACACCTGGAAACTAAGAGCATTCTAGTTAATGAGTCAGCTTTCTAAATTGTTCTACAAAAATAGACCACAAATGTACCGGTATTGGATTACTTTGTAGTTTTACAATTTCATCCTTTGAAACCTGATAGCCTGTTTGTGAGATTATGGTGGATTTTATTTGTTTGATTTATTTGATTGTAGTAAGGTGTGTGTTTTTGGGAACTTGTTTTCATTCCAGACTGTCAACTCAGATATGTTTATTGTTTATGCCAGACTGTGTATTTTATTTTAATATACATAAAATTATGTTTTTTAAATAAAAAATAATAATAAAAAATATTATTCATTAAATAGATTAAAGTATTATTAACTATTAAAGAAAATACATTTTTACTCGGCCATGTCATATCACACCCCCATGTCAGTCATTATGAATTAACACTGAATCATTTAGCTTGGCTTTAATCGGTACATGTGTATGGGTTGATTTCATGGACTACAGGCAGGTTAGTAGAGCGTAAAACAACTTTTCCCCTCAGACATAAACACTGACAAATTGCAGTCTGTTAGGATATTATGTTTGTCTCCAGGTATTTTTTATTATAAGAAATTTGTAGCACTTAAAATAAAATTCCAAAATAATTTGCTGTATTGTTTATTGGCTATTTAGAAAACAGTTCAGTATTTCACATCGGCACAATTGGGGTAAGATTATGGTTGTCTTGCTGAAGGAAATAATGGAGGAAGGATAGTGAGAATTTAAAATCCTTTAATGTACTAATCACATGATCCAGAGCCTATCCTGGGAACACTGGCCGTGAAGAGGAAATACACACTGGATGGGATGCCAGTCTTTTGCAAGGTGCCATACATACACCTTCACACTCATGTACACACCTACAGGTAGTTTATCACAGCAAATCTTCCTGACCAGGAGAACACAGTTACTGATAAGTGAGAGAGAGTGTGAGTGACTGAAAGGATGGTTGTGATTTCAAATCCCATGATCGCCAGAGAAGTACTGTTGGATCCTTGACCAAGGGTCTTCAATAAGGGTCCTACTAAATACTAAATTAATAACATATATATATATATATATATATATATAAGTTTGTAATAAAAAGAGTTTTTTATTTGAGACTGCCAGGGTTAATCACTTCCACTGTGCAAATACAGTCTTCTTTATTCCAAATATTCACACCCACATCGAGTAAAATCGGCCTTGAAATAGTCAAGGCTAAATTAATGGCCATGCTCCATTAGAAAGTCCTCATTGGTCTCATAAACGTTTTCATACTGTTCATTTTAATAATCTGGTCAGACTAATAAAATGTAATTTAGCCCCTTTTCAAGTTTAACCGCAGCAAACTTTCCATGCCTTTTTTCCCCAACTCTATGGCAAACAAGACTCCACGGTTCATCAACTGAGAGGGAGAGGAGAAACTCAGGGATTTGAAAATAGAACATGTAAAAATACATGGCCAGGGGAAACAGACGAGGTTTTGTTGATCCAAAGAGTGGGGAGTTTGTGGACTGTTTTGCCGCTCTTTGCCGTTCACGCAGGCGGTCTCTGGCCTGCTGGGCTGCTTGACTTGCGAGTCGGCACCCGGGACGTCGTCAGACTCTGACACACATGCAGTATTTAAAGAGAAAATCTCTCTGCTGTTCTTCAGGATTAGTCATTAGTTTGCCACCCTGACTCCTTAACTGGAATTTTGAGCTCACTGTGGTTGACAGGCAAGATCGCAATCTTGTATTCTCTTTTACTGGACATTTATTTCAGATGGTCTAATCATTGGGGTCTGAAATGCCATGCAGGCAGTCACTGTGCTCTGGATTCAAGTGTAGCCACTGCAGCTGAAAAAATGCAGAAATGGCTGTCACCAAAGTGACACATTCTGAAGGCAGAGTATTTTTCTTCTTTCTCTCAAGACCTTTTGTCTACCTTGAGCTCTGCAGTTCTGGGCTCTCGTTCTGTTTTTGCTGCTCGTGACTGAGACATTGTGGGCCTCTGCTCCCTATGACTCACACACTCTGCATTGGCCAGACTGTCAGACACACACTTTCTCTCTCTCTCTCTCTTTCTGTCTGTCTGTCTCTCTCTCTCTCTCTCTCTCTCTCTCTCCTCTTCATTCTGCCTCTGCTGGGGGGTAAGCAGTGAGGGTGGGAAATGGGGAAGGATTTGTACTTGCTCTGCATGCACACCAGGGCAGTGCGTGAGTCACCGAATCTGTGTCACTGTGCTAGTTTGCGCCTTCAAAGTGGTTGCAGAGGGCAGAGAGTCTCCGCTGAGCAGCCAGATGAGCTTTATGGCTCTTAATTTAAACAGGGACATCATATTATCTACTTGTGAGTAATCTAGGAGCCACGCTTAAACCATTGAAAAGAAAGAGAGTGATTTAGACTAATGGGGCAAAATGAACCACTTCTCACATGTTTCATTGTTTTCTGTAGCGCAGCATAGCTGACTGTGAGGACAGGCTTCATTTTTACATGCTGACTCACTGTTGTGTTTGCCGGTAGATTTCTGCTGACTAAAGAAGTGGTGAAAGGTTTACATATCATACTTAAACCATGGAAAATGATCATAGGTTTATCTTGGTATTTTGCAGTAATTTGAGAGGTTTAAAACAATTAGCATTTTCATAAAATTTACACAGTTAAAAGAAAATCAACTTTGAATGTTTATGATTCCATTCTACGTCTCGATTTTGGTATGTGACAGTGTTTTGGGTGGCATGTTGGCCTCACACGTCTATCTTGGGGTTTGGGAGTTTGATTCCCATCTCTGCCATGTTTGTGTGGAGTCTGTACTTTCTCCATGTGCCTTGAAGGTTTCCTCCTCCACTCTAGGTACTCTGGTTTCCTCCCCCATTTCAAAGACATGTATATGACTGACTGGCATATTTAAAATTATTTGGTGTGTGTGTGTGTGTGTGTGTGAGAGAGAGAGAGAGTAGAGATTGTGCCATGCTATAGACTGACACCCTCTTCCGG
>JAOTRN010000036.1:19862915-19875704 GCA_028566695.1 Bagroides melapterus
AATGGGAAATCTAAAAAGTAAACATTAAAACACTTTATTCAGTGTCAGGTTTCATGAATCATTAAATAATTATTAACAAGCAAAAAAATGATCATCTGTGCTACACAGAGTTTCACTCTTTTTTGTTTGTTTTGATTTTTGTTACAGCAGATCATTTATAGCTACTAAAAAAGAAAAGCTAGAAAAATCTCTGTGAACACAAGGACTAGTGAGATATCTAATGTTTGTGTAGAAGTGAGAATGTGGAATTTTTCATCTGAAGAATTAAAATTTCTTTAGTGAATAATTGAGACAAACACAAAGCCGCTGTGATTTATATACTAGCAAACACTTTGGTTGAGTTCATTCATCTTTTAATGTGAGTAAATCTATGGTAGAGATGCTTGAGTGAGAGCAGTGAGAGCTCGTTGAGTGTCTCAGTGCTTGAGGTTTTGATCTACAGATCAGAAGGTTACTTAAAGCAAGGCCCTTAAACATCATCTACTTTGTTGTGTCCTGCTTTAATTGTGAGGTGATTTGGATAACTGTGTCATGCTCCTTCACAGCAACTAAAAATATATAAAGTATATTAGCTGCATGACAGAAGCTGAAGCGTGTTCCTTACATCTAATTTAACCTGTAATTTCCATGAAGTTTTATATTTTATGGAAAAACGTCCATAGTTTTTCAGCTAAACCATACCTGCATCATTTTCTGTTTCTGTCTGCTCTCAGAGAACACAGATAAGAGACCCTTTGCAGATGTCAGAGTATAGACTGTAGACTTCCAGACATCTTAATGAGCACAATCAGGAGATAACGATAGGCCTTCAGTGTTGAATTTCATATTAAATTAATGGCCACTGATATATTTTCACTTGGGACAGTTTTTTATGGCTAAGATGTGAGAGGTACAGCTATTTGAGAAAATCTTGTTGGCTGATCTCAGTACTAACACTCAACACTGTGTTATCAACACAGCAACAGTTCAAAAAATAACATTCCTGTACATGAAGGTTAATATACTTTTGTCCCTGGAGTGTTTCACACTGGTCATGTTTGCTGAGGTCCGAACCTTCGTGGGATTGTTCCCAGCAATTTCCACAGCATTAGTTTGGTTACAGACTTGATTCTATTGAACATTTACATTTACAGCATTTGGCATCTGTGTTCATCTTACATACTTACAAATGCACATGGAGAGCACAACGCTATAACACATTTTTTATCATTTTGGGGTTATTATTCAGCTCGTCAGACTAACCTCCCAGTGAGAAAGACCTCTAAAGATCCTGCACCACCATGGGCCAGGTTCAATTCCTGAGCCGGGAATCTACCCAGACACTGGGGGTTACACAAGCCAGTGCGCTCTCAGTGCCGGCCTCAAGCCTGTAGAAAAATGAAGTGTTGCATCAGATTTGAAAGTTTTGGCATGAGACAGTGAGATCTGGTCCCAATGCATGAGAGCAACAAAGAGGATTTCAATTTTTGGCTAATTGGCCTCTAAGAATTTTAAGATTAGAACATTAAGATACATGGATAAAATTTGTATTTGTCATGTTTTAGTGTATTGTTTTATTTAAACTATTTATTTTAATTTTTATTTATTTTAATGTTTATTAATTTTAAGTTATTGTCTCCTATTTTTTTGTAAGTCTGTTCAGCCTGGGAACAACATGATTTAGGAATGTACTGTAATTAAGTATAAAAAGGTCTGCTTAGAAGGGAAGCTTTAAAACATTGTTATATGATTTATATCACATTTATATCCTGATGTGCGTTTACTAGGGAGTAATAAACACTGATGAGACATTGTGTGAGATCAGTTTCTAGGCTGTTCCCATAACCTCAAATAAGTTCAAATACATAAATTATCAAATTTTCAGGAAAGCAATAACGTTTCTTCAGTTAGAATTTTGTATGTCGGCAAATGCGAAGTTTTCACAATTTCAGAATTAAAGTCATTTTGTAAGCCTCTAAACCATAAAAACTACTTATTGAAACATCTTAAATTTGAAAAAAAAACCTTCGAAGTTATTTATTCATTATTAAATAACGCCTAGGAGTGATTCAGTAACTGCAGTGGAAGTAATAGGAAATGTACACAGTTTGTACACATAGTGAGGACTCTTAAGAGTTACTGAAGGTATTGAAATAAAAGTTGAGGTATTGAAATAAAAATATTGACTCTTTTTTCTCCATCACTCTTCCAATTACATTTACAGTGCTTAAAATGTCCCACAAACAGATCTAGGTCAATGCCTCAAACGCTGTGGGATAAAAAGGGACAAGAAGTGTCTGGAATAGTTTTTATTCTAACAGGCATCCAGCTCTAAAAATGCAAAGATGTTGTCCACTTTGAGGGTTGAAAGCAATCCTTGTGGGATGGTCCAGGAGAACAGGGCTTTAGAAGAGTTTGTCTCTGGGCGTATGTTTACGGAAGAGCTGGATCTCTATAAGTGGAATGAGAGCTGGGAAACGGGCCTCGGATCACTGTTGGATTCACGGCAGAGGTCAACTGGTGGGCACATGGCTGTGTCAGTTGGCTCGGAGCAGCTTGCACGGTCCTGCCAATACAGAGACATTTGTTAAATGTCTATATGACAGTGTATCTAAGACAGTAATTGGTATTTTATGTGTTGGAGCCGAATTGTTTAGATTAATTAGTATCATGTGCAGATAAACAGCTAGACTTCCTGGGCCGGTCCATTCATATAATGCTGGTCTGATTTTATTAATGAATCCAACAGGAACTGAAGAGCAGAGTTTCTCTTTACCAACAAACAAATTAGTCTTTGTGTTTATGCCAATCTAGCCCTCCTCCTCCTCTCTGGCAGCAGGAAGAGAAAGACAGAACAAAAAAAAAAAATCCAAGGATGAAACAAAGGGGACATGCAACTCCCTGGCTGCCGAGCACGGCCGTGCAGTGATAGGAGAAACAAATACTATTTTCTCATGGAGCAGTCATTTCCGTTCTAAATTTGGATGCCCCTACTAGGCTGACAGGAGCTTAATAAACAATGTGCTCACTATTTTGGGCAAGCTGGGTGAATGAGGAACGTCAAATGGGATGCACGTTCTTGGCAGGGTGTCACAGTGGTTTGTTCCCTTCTCAGATGTGTGTGCATATGTGTGTGTGTGTGTGTGTGTGTGTGTGTTTCTGCTGAGATTTTTCCTCGCCTAGCATGGAAAGACACCAGATTAAAAATTTTGTCCTGTTTGACCTGTACGGTGTGCAGATTTGCCCAGAATGCTGCTGTGATGTTGAGGAAGATTTCCTTTTGTCTGTTTGGATGTGGTGGATTATGCTAGCTGTCTGAAACACAGCGACCTCATTCTCCACAGGAACGTAACAACTTTAGCACTTACATACTGTAGCTATTTTGTGTCCTGATTGAGTTCTACTGAGTTCCAGAAAACAGATATTTCTGAAGTTCTTTCCTTTTTTTTAGCCAGTGGCACGTTATTTACATCACCGGATCTTTTGCGATTGTGGTTTTATCATCTCTATTCTTTAAAGATAAAGTCTGTGTTTCTAACATATTCAATATATCTAATACAACACCAAGCAGAATTTGAACAATATCTTATTATTTCTCCAAAATAAAACGTGTTTTATTGGTAGGTTGTTGTGCTAGGGAAAGAGTGGATGAGTGAGAACACTCTGGTTTTGCATACAGGTTGTTTTTTTGTGTGGCTCATATACACAAATGGCCTTTTAAACACTGGGGTCATTCAGGGTGAAAAACATTTTTTTTTGAAGATTCTTGGATCCTGTGTCCCACAAAACTACAGAGAGGACATGAGTCTCCGCAAAAATGTCTGTATTTCCCCCCCCCGACATGTTGAATTGCCACACTGGGCTTGCCTCTGTGTGTTGGCACAACTTCATAAGAAGGAAGAACAAACGCTATAATTCCTCTTTGTGTGCAGTGTGAACAATGTGTGGATCTGTGCAGTGGGATATATTTAAGCAATATCGCATGTGCAGCAGTGCGGCTTTACTGAACACCTGCCTTTATGCAGGTAAACACAACCTAGCTGATATTCAGTCTAACAGCACAACTGTGGGGGCTATACTGCTTTTATGGAACTGTTTAAGAAAAGTAAAGAACTTAATATTGAGTAACTGACATTTCAGACACAATGTGGACAAATGATCAGAAATAGATCCTGAAGGAGTAACATTCAATAATAGTGATTTGTACATCCCCATTAAAGGCAAAATTGGCTTTAATTTCCATCTTCAGAGTCAGAAATTCTATTTATAAAAATGTATTCTTTGTCCACTGATGATCTCTGACACTACTGTAGTAACGGTTTAATTGAGAACACAGACACACATATTGATATCCACGGTGTAACCTCCTTATACTGTTATACTAATATAAGAACCCTTAGGAACACCACATTCCTATGACTTTTATTGTTGGCTTTTAAACTCTGATCCAATTCCATATAATTGACTCTATTCTCTATTGTTTTCCAACAGTCTGTGGACCTCACATTGACATCCGCAATGAAATCAGTGAGTTCAAGAAGCTGGAAAACTGCACGGTAGTCGAGGGCTACCTGCAGATCCTCCTGATAGGAGATAAAAACCACAATCTTCAACAGGAGTTTCGCACACTTAGCTTCCCCAAGCTCACCATGGTCACAGATTACCTTCTCCTGTTCCGCGTGGCCGGTCTTGACAGCCTCAGCACGCTCTTCCCCAACCTCAGTGTCATCCGAGGGCGCAATCTCTTCTACAACAACGCTCTGGTAATCTTCGAGATGACCAGCCTAAAAGACATCGGCCTGTACAACTTGAGGAACATCACACGAGGGGCCATTAGGATCGAGAAGAACCCAGAGCTGTGCTATCTCGACTCGGTGGACTGGTCGCTCATTATGGATGCAGAGTTTAATAACTACGTTTCTGGAAACAAGCTGTCCAAAGAGTGTGGTGACGTCTGTCCTGGCATTATGGAGGACAACCCTCAGTGTTTCAGGACCAGCTTTAACGACAATTATAGCTACCGCTGCTGGACCTCCAGCCACTGCCAGAAAGGTAAGATTGATGGCTTTTGTGTTAATAACAGAAACAGCTTATTTGCTTTACTGTTATGTTGTTTTGTTGATCTTGTTGGTGATGGTCAGGATTGCTGACCTCTGCTGGGAAATGTATTGAAACAGTGAACACTTCTTTCTTTATCAGCTGTCAGTAATGAATAGCTTGCCGGTAATATGAAACGCTGTGCTAATCCAAGTTATCTTAGACCCTGCTCATCTGTCACATGGCACATAACTCAGGAGGTAGTCATTTTTATGGCCCTGGACATGGAGCGTGCATGTGCTGGAGTGTTTTTCACAGCAAACACATTGAACGCTTTTTTCATTCATGCAAGTTGGTTAACTTTATACAGCCACTGGTACACCATTACACCTTTACATAAACTGCCCAAGGAGTTTGTCTAACTTCACCTGAACTGTCATGTTACTGATATTGTAATAAAATATGTTACTGCAGTAGAAGTTAAATGACAGTTAAAATAATATTCGACTAGCTGCTACAGTATTACTAGTACTGAGCTGGAGGTCTGTCTGACAGTTTGAGTGTTATCAGATAAATATTTGCCTAGCCTTATCTACGTTCCATGGAGTGACTTATGACCAAGCTGTCATAAAAGCTGTGACAACAGTTAAGGATGGTGGATTCATTATTTTTTCTTTAGACCGTCTCTGTGTGACCTTCGGTGGCACCCTTTTAGAAAATGTTTGCGGCACGACAGCATGACAGTTATGCCTTTTCTAAATTACATAGTGTCCTGCAAAAAAAGCTAAGTTCTTTACTGCTATTTGAATTCCTTACCAGCACTTAAAGGCAGTACACTGTATTTTTCAGTGTAACACACCTCAATCTACATGCCTTTATTTATGGCTGGTTCACATTAATAGTTGCCAGCATGTCTCCTCACATCTGGCTGAGGGTTGTGATGGAATGTCTGGGAAACTTGCGCATTGTATGCCCTCTTTTCCTCTCTCAAGTGCACGAGAATGCTGGGAAAAGCGCAGTGGAGAAGAAGGCTGGAGCTTGTTCCCAGCCTTGGTCATCAGGAGTGCCTTTCAGGTTCTTTTATGGGCTAGATGAGCTGCGATCTGCCCCTCCTTTCTTTTTTCTTCCTAAACATGCAACGAGACAAACAGAGGAAATCAAGCCTTCCACAGATATATATTGTGAGATATGTAGGAAGCAGAGGCCTGTGTATTGTTGTGCAGCTCTGGCCAGCGTAAGGAGAGCTGGTGCTGAAGGACATGGGTTATGAACAGCATAATAGATGTAACCTTTTTTTTCCACTGACCCCCTGTGTGCTGATCCTGCCAGTTACCAGCAGTCCCTGCTAGACGTGTCAGCACCTGTTTCCCCACACACCTGTTTGGTATGATAATGTTGTGTCTGAATAGTGAGTCTTTAGGGGCTGTGTGAGTCATCTATATCCAAGGCTCCCGCAGCACCACCCAAAAACAAAAGAAAGGGCAGGTAGGCACAAAAGAAAGGACCTGCTGAAAGTCCTGCTTAATTCATGGGTGTTCTGTGCTTGATTTACGGGAACCAGTCATCATCCCCCACCTGTCTGAGGGCGTTTTTGTTCTGTCTTGGTTTCCCCACAAAGCATCAAAAGGGACTCAAAATGTGCTTTGGGAAATGGCACCACAGACTTTATGCTCTGTTTGTAGGCTCCAGGCTCAACCACTGCTGAGGAAATACAAAAAAACAGGTAAAAAAGATGAAGTGAGTAAAGGAGGGGAGCTACACAGCACTTCTCAGACATATTTACCCTGTACTTATACTGAAGTAAAATGGAGGTGAACTCAGACAAGAACATGAAAGGACAACCTTGAGGTTTCAAAGAGGAAGATAAGGCCTAATGGGATCAGGCGCAGTGGAGTGCAGATAGGAATCCGGATTGAAGCGGGAAGAGGAGGGTGGTGCCTCTCGAAGGTGTCTGTGTTGCTTTGTTGTGGGCTGTGCTGCCCCTCAGTGGCACTTGGTCCAACCTCTGTAGTGCTCTTTAAAGGGCAGATCCTTCCCGCTTCTCTCTCTTCTCTTCTCCCACCTCGTCCACATAATTGCCTTGTTTTTCTTCAGCCCAGATGTTTCTTCAAGGGCACACAGTGGTTTTGTAGTCAGCCTGGAGATGGCTTCTATCCGAGAGTTATGCTCTCTAATTATGCCACAGAGAGATGCTGTACTCTACCACTCACTCAGCTCGCTGTGTTTTTCTTTGCATGTGTGTGTTCATGAGTGAAATGGGATGTGGGATGTCTACTCTAGATCTATTGTGTTTTGTTTGAACATTTAAAGCAATGGATCAAATTCCTGTGCTTGTTTGAGCATGTGCTTGCTCCTGTTTCATTATTGCATGAGGGTCTGTGTGTGTGGTGTGTGTGTGGTGTGTGTGTGCATGTTTGTGTGTGTGAGTGAAACACCTCTTCATTTGACACTTTGATCGAGCGGTGCTCATTGTCCCTGGACTGCTCGCTCCCCGTTTGTTTGGTGTTACCCAAAACTGCAATTAAAGTAACACTCCTGTCAGAACCCAGCCATTAAGACAGGAGGAGTAGTCTTTTATGAGGGACTCAACATTACAGGACCTATTAGATCAATGTTTACACACAGAATGATTCTTTTTCTTTCAGTACAGTCTCTGATCGTCTAGGACCGACCTCCTGATCATGTCCATTGTGATATTTGTGTGTGAAAGTGTGTGTTTGTGTAGAATTGTTTGAATGTTGCTTGAATCAAGGAAGAGGACTGAGTGGAAATTGTGACAGAAATGTCCAGCTTGTAAATACAGCGTAATGTTTGTGAGAGTGTAAGCAGACCTGCACCTTCATGCTTGCGTCTCTTGCTCCATCCTTTCTGCAGTCACTTAATTCATTCATTCTTTTTTCTGTTTTACTGTTTCCTTCTAACAATTTTTACCCCTAACCCAGCTGCAATAGAGTAACTTCAAGTGGCCATGGTTATACACCATGGTGTACATTTGATGTAATCACTGTTAAGGGGTTCAGGACAAAATATTTATTTCAATAATTTTTACAAATCAAATAAATTATTTAACCGTTCTTTATTTCCCAGAAACATAGTTCAACCATCAACAAACACTCATAGCATCAAGCCGGTGTTTGTTCTGGAAAACGCAGCCTGACTCTCTCTCATGGTTTTGTTTTGACTCTTCATGTGTATCGATGTGCACCAAACACTGGAAAGAAATTTAAATTTACCAAACCAAGTTAACTAAACTTAAAAAAAGTGGATTTGAAAAATTGATGTGTTAATGCATTGGTTCAGCAAGCTTATAATAATCTAACCAATAGAGACACTTTGCCCCAATATATTTATTTACTCATAGTGACAAACCACCTAAATATAGCTTGAGGCGCCAATGAATGAGTCACAGGTGACTTGAATTGAAAAACGTGACTTGCACAATAAAGAAAATGTCTCCATCTTTTTTTAATGTCATTGTTTAGGGCAGGAATTTTGTTTGATGCTAAATGTCTTTGAAGGAGTTTTACTTGGCGCTCAATGCCGCAGCATATTTCCTCATTCGGTGCTCTGCGCTTAGGAAAACAAAATAAACCTATAGAAAGTCATGAAAGCAAAACAAAAACATAAAAAAACAGCCATAAGGATTCGGAAACCGCACCCGCATGTTCAGAAGTCTTGCAAAAAGTTATGTACTAAACAAATAAATCAGTTTCCTTTGTATTTTCTGTAGGAACAAAACTTTAAAATCCTCTTTGTTTTCTCTTTGTTTTTCATTTATCGATATACAATAAACCCCCTGCTATCACCCTGTCTCTATACTTAAAATATGTAGTTATGATTTTCAGTGATTTATATGACCAAGACAGCATGGGAATGAAGCCACACTTCCAATACAGGTAGATCTTGCAGTAAGTCCTCGTTTTGTTTGTAAATCTGCTAGTAATGAGACTTAAAGATCTGTTTTCTTATATTTTTCATTAATTTTCCTTTCTATTTTTCAACAGCTCTAGCCAATCGATAGCTTTGCTCATATCCACGTCATGATCTCTCTCTGCTTGGTCCTTGTGCTGTCAAAAAAAACTCTGTGTTTGTACATCGATCAGCTATATCATTAAAACCACTGGCATGTGAAGTGAGGAACATTGATTATCTCATTACAAATGACTCCTGTCAGGGGTAGGATATGTTCTGTAGCAAGTGAGCAGTCAGTTCTCGTAGTTGATTTGTTGGAAGCTGAAAAACTGGGCAAATGTAAGGTTCTGATTTTGATAAGAGCCAATTTGTGATTTGGGTGAGATGATTGGGTCAGAGAACCTCCAAAACATGTTGGGTATTCCTCGTGTGCAGTGATTGGTACCAACTAAACCAATGAAGGACGAATGGTGAAGTCTTATTGCGGTCCATGGGGAGTGCGAGCTCAGTGGTTAAGGTGTTGGACAACTGCTTAGAAGGTTTTGAGTTCAATTCCCAGGGCCACTAAGCAACTTCGAGGCCACTGAGGATGGACCTTAACCCTCAATTACTCAGCTGTATAAATTAGATGAATGTAAGTCGCTCAGCATACGAACATCTGCAACAAGGCTAGCCAGTCTGGGCCATTCCCACAGAAGAAACTTTCCAGAGCATTCAGAGTGCCCATGCTGACCCCTGTCCACTGCCAAAAGCACCTACAATGGGCATGTGAACATCAGGACTGGACCATGGAGCAATGGAAGAAGGTGAACATTATACCTAAATATTATTCCTGACCAAGTTCACCCTTCATAATACTATATTCCCTAATAGCATAGCTTCTTCCAGCAGGATTATTCATCCTGCCATTTAGTAAAAAAAACTTCAAGAATGGTTTGAGGAACGTTACAAAGAACATCTGTGGGATGGACAAACGTGTCTGATCCATGGGAGGCTCCACCTCACAACTTAAACGATTTGCTTCTAACAGCTTGGTGCCAGATAACATAGGACACCTTCAGGGGTATTTGTCAAGTCTGTGCCTTGACTGGTCAGAATTGTTTTTCGGAGCACAATGGAGATCTGCACAACATCGCGCAGGTGGTTTTAATGTTATGGCTAATTGGTGTGTGTGTGTTTATGTATATGTGTAAACATATCTGCTCTGTGGACTGGTTTCTTTAGGCCTCTGTGTTCCAGACAAGTATGTTGTTAAGCCACCCCCCCGACTGGGAGTGAGGGAAAGAGAGGGGCAAGGAGCAGAGAGCTCCAAGGTCTCACAGAGAGCCTCATGGCCTCACACAACACCACACACACTGTCCAACACTCCAAAGGCGATGTTCCCCACCCCACCAAACACCGACAGTTTGGCTCTGGCTTACATAGCTGAGATTTTTCACATTCCTCAGCAGAGGGACACAGTACACAGACTTCAACGATTTGGAAAAATACCGAAAAATCCTGAATACTGACGAAGCTGTTCGCCTCGCCCACAGCTGCTCTACTGTAGAATCTTCCTGTCTGTGTCTTGTGTCAGCGTCGTAACGAAATCAGCCGTCTGTGTTCAGATGTGTGTGGGCTTGCATTATTACAGTTTCTTCAGAACTGAGTGACTGGCTAGTGACCAGTGTCTGCATCTTGTTAAGGGTTTGTGCAATGCACGTTTTCATTAGTTGGGTCAAGGTTGTGTCATGGTGACTGGTCATGAGGACTGCAAGGTCAAATTTCACCACTGGGAAAAGACTTGGCCTGTCTGTCTCACTGTCTGTTTTTTGTTTTCTTCTGTAATCTGCTCCAAGCTTCTGTGCCAAAAGACAGCACTGACAAACTGATGAAGCGCTTATGAAAACGAGGGATAGGTCACTATGCCCTTTGAATAAACTTTGCGCATGGAGTAGGTTTACTACATTAAATATTTGAGAATGGTGATCTGGTGTGCCTTTGTATTTATAGTGTTTGGGGAAACTGGTGTAGAGTGAGATGGATATTAGAAATAACATGTGTTTAGGAGTTTTAGTACACAGGAGCTTCTATAAATACAGTCACTACTGTAGTGAGCATGAATGAGAGAACTGCAAAGAGATGTGTAGGCACAGGCACGCACAGACACTGTCGAGTCCTTTGACAAGAGGATGCTGGGAACATGTTTTTGTTTCTTTGTGTGGGTGGATGTATATGAGTGTGTGTTTGTGTGTATGTGTATGTGTGTGTGTTTGTGTGTGTAAAGGGGAGGGGCTGCATGTTTTTTGTACCATCACTCGGGGTAGTGTGTTTTTCTTAAGCAGCATAATCTTACCAGACATGTGTGGGTGGCTTTATGTTTGCTCTGAGTTTTTGGGAGATCTGCGTAAAGAAAACCACAGAGAACAGATGACAAGCCGACTTCCTTTGCAGCCGAGGTGGCAGAATGCAGTGCTGTCCTCTGGGTGTGTTAACTTTAGCCGTGACTCAATACATCTATTCTCAAACCAGAACAAAGCACCAGAGTAGAGAGAGAAAACAGAAGGAGATGAGAAAAGTAAGAAGCAGATGGATAAGCTTTCATACCCCCCCAGCCCCCCCCAAAAGCCCGACTAATAGATTTTCCAAGCTACAACGTCTTTGTAGCTCTTCTCAGTAGATATCAATCAGAGTCGGAAGAAAAGTCATCTTGTGCTAATCCTGCAGTATCCAGGACACCTTGATTTGAAACTTTCATCAGTCAATCAGTCAGACATATGGCACATAATACACAAGTAATTCACACATTATCAGCATACCTGTACCAGTATGAACAGAGAATCCTCCATTCTATATTCTCTGCACTTCTTATCCTACTAGGTCACAGGGAACCTGGAGCCTCTCCCAGGAGACTCAGGGCACAAGACAGGGTTCCACCTGGACAGGATGCCAGTCTATTACAGGGCACTATTGCACACACACACTACGGATAATTTAGATATGGCAGTCAGCCTAAAACGCATGTCTTTGGAGTGGGCGAGGAAACCGGAGAGCCAGGAGGAAACCCTCAAGGCATGGGGAGAACATGCAATGTATGTGGCAGAGGCGGGGCTCAAACCCCCAACACTGGAGGTGTAATGTGTAATTTTTCTCTTGTCTTTTCCTTCATAGTCTGCTGAGCTAGTATTATAGGTGTGAGCAGCTCTTTTCTGTTAAAGCAGTGGTTTCTGTTCACACACTAGTCTCATGGTCATTTTCTGGTCTCATCCCTTTCGGTTACTGTGTAAGTATTATCGTGGATTTCTTCAGATTAACCATGAGTAAATTTAAATGTGTTTGTGTGTTAAATGTTTGCGTGAAGGGGCTTCAATGAAGAAAAAAAGGGAAAGGTCTGAAGCTCAAGGCTCGTGTCTGTTTTTGGATTAAAATAAAATCAGAATATCTTATAATACGTTTCTGATGAAGATACACACTACAGAAATGCCTTTAAGGTAGTAAATTAAACACTAACGCCTTCCTAACTCTTTTTCCCAGTGTGTGTAATCGCTCTCTTCTGTTTGAATGATGATGATGATGATGTGATGATGACAGGAGCATGCACTGTTTACAAACTGAATAAATTATGTCCATTTTGCTATGGTAATTGAGCTAGAGCTGTGTTAAGCTAGCACTGTAACCATGATATTTGCAGGAAGATAGCTAAGGCAAGATTACCAAGGAGACTAAATAAAAACATTTATTTGCCAGTGTATCGTCTGGTAAAATTTTAATCAAAATGTTCGTTTTCATTTTTGTGTCTGTCTGACTGTCTGCACTTTTTAACTCAACTAATGACAGCGATTAGTGAGCTAAATAAAACAACAAATAAATAAAACCTAAAAA
>JAOTRN010000036.1:19896458-19908844 GCA_028566695.1 Bagroides melapterus
ATCTGTCTATGTAATAATAGATTACAACAGTTGGGCTGCAGAATTTATTGAAACCGCACTGGAACGTTTCACTCTGGCCTTCAATCTGCACATGTTTGTTCTCAATGTTGTAAAGTTCCACTTCCTGGTTTTCAACAGTTACTACAGTAGTGTTAGTAACATCATCAGCAGACGTAATCCGTAATCCTTAAAAAGGCATGCCAGTTTTTACCAGAAGCATCTTTGCTAGCATGGTACTCAATGTGAGCTAGTTAGCCTGCTAGCCGACATAGTGCTATAAAGCTGAGTGTAGATCTTTGGGATCTATTTCTACTACTGCAGCAAAAATAAACAGAAGGTTTAGTCATATTGTGTCCAAAATGTCTAGTCCATAATAATTTCTTGTTTTTAGAAGCGGTGTATAAAAGCAGTATTGCAGCTTGTGGTTATACTGAATATCGGCGCTGACCGGCTGTGGGAATTGTAGTTTATGTGTGTTTTATACAGTCAAATCCCAACCATGCTGCTTTTTGATATACCAGCACTCTTGCTCATGCTTAAATATAACCACGTATGCCCTATTAACAGAGACAGAGTGTTTTCTCGCTCTACTTCCTTGAGATGTTGTGATCCCAGCAGACAGACGTGAGACTCCTTTAACCCCTGTGACGTGATTTCAGTAGCTAACAAAGGAATTTGCTACAAATCAGACTTGACAGGTATTATGTACAGCATGTCTGGACGTCTGGAATGTTCTGTGTTTGAGAGCCTTCACGTATTGGAATGGAAAAGATGTTCAGGAGGTGGTGCGCTATTCATAATGATCTCATTCTTGAGCAGCAAGCGCTAGCAGGCAGGGGAGGCAGAGGAAGACGGAGCAGGATGCACGTGCTCTATACACTTCAGGTGTGCAGCTCCACACACCAGCCAAGAATTTCAGCCTGCAGGCACGAGAATGGAATTCACCTGCATCCTGCTTCACTGCTATCAAACACATCTTGATCTTCCTGCTGTGGTCTGTTTCATATTTATTCCTCTGTGCACAACATGAATAATTTCCCCATCATCTCCATACATCCTTTATTACCTGCCTTCTTCATTATCTGTCATAATCTTGCAATTGGTTCATTCATCGGCCTTCTCTCTTTTCTGTGCCAGATTTACGGTGATACTTACATGTTTTTTTATTACACATATTTTCCCATCTGTTCTACACTATAATCATTAACAATACAGGGTGACTATTCTACACTGATGCCACCAGGCTGCCAGTTATTCTGTCAAAATGAAGTGTTTCCTGTAAATGAATTGATGCTTGTCCGTCATGGAGGAAGGCTTATTCGTTTCAACACGTTCATGTTTTTTTTTTATTGCCGCTTCATGAGCATTTTTTACGAGACACAGCTGTAACATTGGTTTATTTTCCTGCACGCCTCAGAGCCAGTGTAAACCTTGATCTAGCATATGATAAACATTACATAAACATCCGATAAAAGGTTCCTCAGTGTTTATATGCGCTTGCATTTGCAACACACTTTTCAATGAAGTCTCAGCAAGTCTTGACATGACATCGGCTCTTGCACTGGTACACACAGTACACAGGCTACATCTAAAAAAACAGGTCATGGTTTATTAAATAGTAATGTTTGAGCATGATATTTAGTCAGTGCAGCATTTTTGCCTGGGTGTTTTCATAAACATAAGGGCACTTTGTTCTTCTCTGTATCTAAAAGGAAGATTATTCATGATTCCATGAAGTTACACGATTGTGTCTTTTCTAAACAGCCAAACATGCAGTTGTCCTTTACAGTAAGAGCAATAAAATACTTACTATATAAAAGTTATAGGGCTAAAAAAAAGCTACCCAAAGGCTAATGTATTTAAACTTTACTCTCCTAGCAAGTCGACAAGATTATGTTTACGTGTTGCCATGGAAATAATGTATAGTTCCTTTAGAGCTAAATGTGGTTAAGGTTTAATACACAGGACGGAGTTAGTGAGCTTATATTGTTTCAAGTGCTACATAAGTGTTTAGTGATTTCTGTAGATTCAGTTTTTATTCAGATTTGATTAGAGTTGTGATGAAATAATGAATAATAACAGGATTTAAGGGAATCTGATGTTATGGAGCTGAGGACATGTACAGATGGTGCCAGGCTTGTAATATCTCGATATCAGTTTTCATCATAATTTGTTCTAGCTAGCAGGATCAAGAATCTCTCTGATAAAACTTACTTTACTGAGCATTTAGAGATAATGTAGTCAAAACCGAAAGGTTCTTATTTCCAATGTCGTAAATAGCACCATCGTGTGAGGTTGATTCTCGGCCCTGATCAAGTATTTTGATAGAAACACATTAATTTTGTATTCAGATGGAATTCATTCAGCGTAGGAACTCGATGAAATCTGGAGTTCTAACCTTCTGTCCTTGATTGGGTTTGGTAGAGGAAGCGCCACAAACCATTTATCTCTAAGAACAGTGTGTTATTTCTGCATGAGCAGATTTTTACCTTCAATCACACTGAATTTTACATTTATGCTCAGGTACTCTCTCTCTCTCTCCCTCTCTCTCTGTCTCTCTCTCTCTCTCTCTAGAAAAAAAGAAAAAGCATTTATTTGTTAATTATGTATTTTACATTATGATTCATTTTTTCACATACACTGCTTATTAGAGCACTGGGATTCTCAAAGAGCACTGGGATTCAGCAACCAGAGCTAAGAGGGTTGCCCTTGCTTATTTTGTCAAGGCAAGAGAGAGAGAGTGTGTGTGTGTGTGTGTGTGTTGCATGTAAATGTGTGTATGTTATGTGTATATTAAGTTGAGCAGAACATAGGAAACGCCCTAGGATGTGTGTGTGTGTGTGTGTGTTTCTGTGGTTATTCCATTGATTGAGCTGTGTGAATGGGATTGAAGAGGGCTGTGAGTGACGAGTGCTTATTCAGGCTTCCACCAAACCCTCAGGAAACACTGGTCTGCCTTTGTAGCAAAAGTACATCAGCTGTCAAGCAGAGACGGCTGTCTGTGTGCTGGAAGTTGCGGTTGCCTATTACATTTAACAAAAGGCTTCTCCATGTAGAAGAGCTTGCTGGAGTGCAGGTCGGACAGTGTGGCTGTTCTGAATGGCAAAAGTGAAATGCCATTAATTCGACTGTGTTTGACTAACACTTGTGGATGCTGGGCTTAATTGGTGCTACATGTGTTCACCATTAATTGGTGTTTTTGTTTGTTTGGCTGTTCATGAAGTGCAGACCTGAGGGGTAAAAGAAGCTGTGTCTGGCATGAATATATCTCTGTGCTGTTCTGCCGAGTGAGCGATTTACATCTTTGTTTGGCTCCGGCTAATTATATGGTGCTTTTGCCTGAAGCATCACCCATCCTCCCTCGCACCCCACCCTCTCTCTCTCATGGAAGTCTCAGTGTGCAGTAGAGACTTTCGGTCCCCCTTCTGTACAACAAGGGTACTGCATCGAAGGTGGCAGAGTTGAATGTATATGTATGTGTGTGTGGGGGGTGGGGGGTGGGGAATGTTTTGGGGGAAGGTGTATGACAGCCTACAGGGGTACAAAAGCCATGTTTCTGCGAACAGGACCCTGCTCTGCGCTGACGTGCCTTATTGGTCTTGCTGCTACATCATTGGCAGACTGTGTGTGTGTGTGTGTGTGAGTGTTTGTGTGCATAGGGGAAGGGGGAAGGGGGAGTCAGTCCCTGCCTTTTCAGACAGTGTCTTTATGTCAGACCTGGCTGCGTCTGTGGCACAACACTGCACAAAGGGGACCATTGTTTGTTTGGGTGTGTGTGTGGGGGCGTGCTATTCTGTTTCAATCATCTCTGGAAATCCTGCTTCTTCGAGGTGGTTAATGCTTTGCCTGTGGCTCTTTCTTTCCCTCTTCCTTTGGATAGCCGTGCATAAGCAACCCTTTATCCCTCTTACCCCCCACCTGTGCTTGCACAAGAACTGTTGTTATGGTAGTCTCCTGGGCATTAGGCAACATGTTGCTGTGTCTAAGGAAAGCATTTTGTGTGTGTGGGTGTGTGTTTGTGTCAGGGAGGGGGGGTTGTGGTGGGTGGTGCTCTGTTAAGGGCCAGACTTGGTGTTGATTGCAGTGCTGATTGGTAAGGATCTGATGTATTTTTTTCAGCTGTGCAGTATAGAAGCATCAATGTTTCACCTCTCCTGCCTGCACAGAACATGGGCCAGTCCTTCTTAATCTGACTAACAGCTAATCATGGGGTGGGGGGCTGACACACACCATTTCCCTTTGCCTTTCTCATGCTTTTTCCCCCTCTCTCCCCCCCTCTTCCTCTCTCTCTCTCGCTCTCTCTCTCTCTCTCTCTCTCTCTCTCTCTCTTGCTGTCGCTCTCACTCCCCATCATACTGCCTGCCAGACAACAGACACCTGTCTGGTCTAGATATCAATCCATGTCATTCAGATACATCCCACTGTTTACATCATTCTCTCTCTCTCTCTCTCTCTCTCTCTCTCTCTCACTTACCTTCACCTACGGTACCTTTTGCCTTGGATTTCAGCTCATTACCTTCAGATGAGTAGCCCAAAGACTATGCCACATGTGTCTTGCTTAATGTGTTTGACTCAGACACGGTTTGTTTGGTCTCAGTGTGGTGACTCAGACAGACCCCCCATACTGTCTTCTTTATAAACAGACCCTTGAGGATCTACTACAAGTTGTGTTATTGATTTTACGATTTAGCTCTTAAAGAGTGATGGCCTGTCAGTGTAATGGCATCTTATTTGATGGATTATTGGTATAATACTAACTAGCTACATTTCAGGGTCGGATTCAGCAGGCTGCTCTGTCCGGCTACACCCACAAAACCCCTTCTTGCCTGCCAGCGATATAATGTTCTAAGACTGGCGGCAGTCACTCATGATAATTTGCATGACCGTTTTAAGTTGCTTAGCTACAGTATGCCAAGGAGCCAGCTTCACTTAGAAAGAGGCTGTTCTCATCAGGCTTATTACAGGCATACAGTATTTTGTTTATTTTTCATTCGTTGTTTTGATTTTTGTCTTATTGCTTCAATTATATACTAAGTGTATTTTTGTTTTACTGCCAGATTCCTCAGCATGTGCAGATGTTTAATCGTAACAGTGCCTCTCTGCAATCAGAGACTCCTTTAGTGGACATGGGGTTGGAAAGAATCACCAGCTCCAGTATGAGCACTTCTCTTCTGTCTTTTTCCTTCTTTAATGTGACAGAGCAGCTAACACAGTTATTGCTAAATCCAGTAGAAAAGGTTTAGGGAAAAATAAAATAACTTTTATACTGGGGCATGTGACTATCCTTAATTATCCAGTCATATTCAAACCCTGATCAAAAGTACTTCTCATACAGCTGTCATCAACCTCAAATACAAATCAAATGCTTGTGAATGATTTTCTGTTGAAGCCATGGTCTGCAAATAGCTTACAAAACATGTACAGGATGTCATTGTCAAATGGTATCGATCAGGACAGGACAGGACAAAAGAATTTTCAAAACATTAGCTGTACTATGGAACATCGAAAGCCATTATCAAAAAGTGGAGAACATGGGGCACCACGGTGACATCAGCAAGAACAGGACAACTCTTCAAAACTGATGAAAGGACACAATGGAATCTTATCACGGAGGTTGCTCTAGCAACAATAATCTGCATGGAATATCTATTAAGTACCGGTCAGTCTCTGCACGTGTCTCATGTATCCTTTTTAGCTACTGGGGAGGTTGGCTAGATGGAAAAGTCATCATCATCAAACCAGGTAACAAAATGGGTTATAGTTATCAGACCTTCTAGAGGGCTGAATGACTTGAAGAGAACTTTGTGCAGGAGATCCTCTTGCCGTTTGATTGATCCGGAGAATTGTAGGGTTGGGGGTTGTATGAGGGGTTGAATAAAACTGCCGAATCAAGATGACTGAGTGATGTGTTATAAGCAGAAGGTCATTTAAATTAAGAGGTTAAGTTATTAGTTAAGGGGTTCAGTTCTACCTTATTGACAGACCAACAGTTTTCTTCAGAATAGTAGCCTTGTAATACCACAAGCCTTCATGTTAACAATGGAATATGAAGGAGGGAATTAGTGTCCTTAACGTCTGAGTGGACCACCTTGATAGGCCTACAGTCACAATACCAGCCTCTCTTCTCCTCTTCTTCTCCTCTCCTTTAACATATGATACTGTAAGCATCAACTGCAAAGCAAATAACAGCAACGTCCACATTCCTCATACCTTCACATTTCCTATATGTCCCCAGGGCAGTATATCAGCGTAGACAGTGGAGGTTTTAGATCCCTGCCCCCGTGTCCATGAAAGGCCATCTGCTATATGACTCTTGGGAGACATCAGAGGCTCCCCTGTCAAGCAGTGCTTTGAAATGAGCATAATGATTGATTTCATGGGTTCTGATTAAATGGCTCTATTCTTGAGAGGGTGTATGCATGTGTGAGACATGAGAGAGGGTGAGAGAGAGAGAGAGAGAGAGCATTAACCAAAAAAGGAGCATGAATAGTAACAGTTTTGCGTCATCAGTGAGATTGTGTGACAGCGGCTAAGACACCGTGACTAACTGTTAAGATGGAAAAAAGTTTTTAATCAAGCAGACTTGTATAAGGACAACAACATGAATAGGTTTGTGTCAGAAAGAGTTAAAGTTTGGAATCATACAGGAGATCAGAGAGAAAGTTTGGACTGTACACAGAGAAGGTGAAATGAGGAGAATAGAATAGTGATGTCATCAGCAGCCAATCATGAGGGAGTTGGGGAGGGCTGTCAGCTGTTCTGTTCCATCTACATCACACACACACACACACACACACACATATATATATATATGTACTGTATATGTATAGATACAGTACATATATACATGACTTACTATCCTTGTGAAGATCTTCCAATGACATAATTATTAGAGAAAGTTATGACTGCACTCCTCTCTAATACACACTTCAGCAAATGAAAGGCTTCCTTAAGTTTTTAAATAAAAGCTGCTGTTTATAAAGAAAATAAAAAACCCAAATCCATCCACAAGGTCAAAGCTGTCAGTCACACTCTCTCTGTCTGTTCCTCTAAGTGAATTATTTGTCATACCTATCATATTTGCTCCTTTTGTGGCAGAACTGTCACATTTCCTCATCAAAGTGCACAGCTGAAAGGCCACTTGAAGGTAACTGCTATTGTTAATGTCACAAATGATTAAGTATTACAGAATGGATGTGATTCATATTTGGGCCAGATTTGCGTATGCTGGGAACTTTAACTGGCTGTTTAGGGACACTTTGGCTAAAGTCTTACTGTATTTGGCCAACAATAAATAAGCATGCATTATGGGTCTGACTTTTTTTTTTTAACAGTAATAGTTGTAATGTTTTTAATGGTATCTTTATATCTACCCACCTAAACAGTGAGCGGCAGAAAAATGTGTGATAAACACAGCCACCGTTCTGAGGAAACGAGTGCAAATGAGAGGAAGTCATCAAATGTCACTTACTTCCTCTCGTTTGGATGGATAGATCTGTTGATTCCCTGTCAGCTGTAAAAAAAAAAAAAAAATGAATGAAAGAAATTAGTTCTCCTGCTTCTTGAAAGCTCTTCATGAAATGTAGTGAGCTGATATTTACAGTAATGAAGTACATTTCATAGAGCAACACTTGGGAGTTTTCCATGACAAACAGAGGCCAAAAAATGGTGTTTGGGCTATTGAGCTGTGGCACGCCGCCACAGTTACCGGTCCAGCCGGAGCCTTGTCAGCGGAGCACACATGAAAGCAGGCAGAAACAAAAGCAGAGAAAGAAGCAGGGGTGGCTGGGTTTGCTCAGCTTGCTCCAACCAGCTGCTGTTTCTAAAGAGGACCACAGCAGCAGGCTTGTCCCTCTCTCAGAACAAAAAGAATGGCCACACACATAAGCCTTATTTTTCTCCTCCCTTCTCCCAAATTAAATAGTATAAAAGAATACAAGTGTGCCATGAATGTGTGTGTGGGGAGCCAGATGCCGAATGTTAAGTAGCTGGGGATGCCAGAGTAAAATGTGGCAGACGTGCACCGGCCACTCAATGACGAACAAAAGGGAGACGAGCCAGTACAATGGGGGGGCTGTAGAAGTGCGGGAGAGAAGGAGGAAGGCTGCAGAGGCAGTTCAGATTAGGACGAGGCATCGTCTCAGACTGAGTGCCCTTGACAACCTGTTGAAGTCTCACCTAAGATGAGGAAAACAGCTGTGCTGCAGAGTTGCACATACAAACACAATCGCTCCCATGCCCACACAAACACACACATACACACAAACACACACACATACAAACAAATACACAAACACACACATACACACAAACACACACATACAAACAAATACACAAACACACACATACACACAAACACACACACACATACAAACAAATACACACAAACAAATACATCTTCAATCAGCCCCCATAAACCACCCACCAACTGCCACAACACACACACACAAACACAGACACGCACACACTCACACACACAAACACATCACAATCGGGATTTTTGTGTGTATGCGTGTGTCTGTTTGTGTGTCTGTCTGTCTGTCTGTGCTGGTAGTACAACAGCATGTCATAGGATAAACTTTGTGAAGTGTCCAAGTACTCCCTTCACCGGCCATCCCCGTATATATAAACACATTCTCTCTTTCTCTCTCTTTCAAGCACACACACTCTCACACTCAGTGCATGTATTGAAATATACTAATGACTGTTAACTGCAGTTGATAATCACCCTCGACATCTCCCTTAGGATAATGATTGTTTCTGTTTCTGTCTCTGACGTACCTGCAGCGAACTGAGGCTTCCCCCACAGGAGCAGGATAAACTCAAAGCTTCGAGCTGCCAGGAGACTCCCTGAATCTAATAAAGCAGATCTGAGAAGCGGAATATTTTTAGCAGCCCAGTACACTGAGAGGAAACGCTGCTGGATCTGCAGAAGCTAAAAAAAAGGCATCACTTTATTTGCATTAGTTTGCCAGTGGCATTCTTTCAGGATTGCAGCTCTGGCATTCTCCGCATCTCGGCAGGGCTGCTAATTGCCGTCGATTTACGGCTTGGAACTCGATTTTGATGGTCTGTTTCAGTTAGTGTTAGAGGTGTGTGCTGGGAGAGATGTTCCCCGATTGAGATTAGAGGAGTGGATTAGCACTTGTGGCAGTGGGGGTATGGAAGAACATGTCTCAAATCTTGTTAGTGAGCTTGGATAAAAAAGATGAATTCCAACAAATACAACTTGTTTTTCCAAAAAACAGGCTATCAGAGACCTGGATGACACAGAGAGAGACAGAGAGGACGTCCTGTCTTAATGGAGGATGCAGAGACTGTCTAGGGATCATTACCCACTATCACATAGGAACTCCATACCCCATATCCCCTCCTCTCCAAACACACACACACACACACACACACACACACTCACACACACACACACACACACACACACACAAACACACACACACACACACAAAACAACATAAGGGAAATGAAAGTAATAATTCTTCCACTTTGGGTGGTTTGTGGTCTTTCCTCTGTTTGCATTTATTTAAGAAAAACAGTGCAGGATTATGACTTCTAGCAGGTTCTGTGACTTATTTTTTGGGTTAGTCCACTGTAATATGTCAATGTTATAAATTCTTGGCTGATAAATTGTTACGATTAACAGCTTTATGACAAAAGCAACCTTGTGCATGAAAGTAAATTAAATATATAATAAAAACTAAATGACTAAAGTCAGACATGACTTACTGACTTGTTTAAAACCTGTAACTAAATGATGTTCAAATTTACCTTCACAAACAGACCACTAGCATTTGATTGACTGGTTGATTGACATGATAGATGATGATTCATTTTCCGGTAACCTGCTGGTAAATTTCATCTGCTCACAACTAACAGCTTCACATTAAACTCTATAATAAACTGAATTCTTTCTGAATTGTTCTTCTGAAAAATCTCATTGTGTTCAATGTTCAGAGGTTTGTTTTCCTTCTGGAGCATAGTATGGCGAGATCAGATTGTAACCCTCCAGATTCTGAAGATTGTGGCCAGAAGAAAACATACATTTGATATGAGCTGCTTTGTGGCATGTGAGCAGAGTATCTGAGACTGAGACTAGCTAAAGAATAAACAATAAACTCTTACAAAAACCATGTAAGTGATTCAGTCCCTTCAGGATTTCTCCTGGGGTTTTTGTGATTGTTGCAGCCAAACATGTTTGCTTTTGCTGAAGCTCTTTCAAAATCTGTGATCTAACTTGAAGGTGTTTTGGTGGAAAGTACTGGAATTGTCTGTATAGCAGTTACTACTATCAGTAAAGCCATGTAGATACTTTCTTGTAAAATCGTCACAGTGCACATTTAGCCAAAGCCCTTTTCGATTCTACAGTTGTGCATTGTGATGATTTAACATTTCTGTGTTTTCCACAAATCTGTGGAAAATCTTTAAGAATTTCAAGCTCCTCCAAATATCATGGAGTGTGATTTTGTGTACATTTTTAGTAAATGCTCGAGGGACTGATGAATAATGTAATGTCATAAACACAGCATGTCCTTGTGTCTACATTTTATAGATAGTAACACCTCCATTAAATACTTACAAATAGTTCTTTCACTCACAAAATGATTCATATTTGACTTAATGGTATTTAAAAAAAATAATTGAAAACATATGTTTGCACACACTGTGCTCAACTGTATCATCTTAAATCTAGCTGATGATCTGCAATTAGATGGTTATGTATTAAACAGTTCATCTCATTTTTGTGTAGTTTTATGGTAAGTGAGCTTTTCCAGTTGCGAAAGTGTGCCGCCAGAAACACCAACGCAAATGAAACCGCATGCTTTGTTACGCCGAAACAGGAAAAAAAAAAGGTTGTCATGGCAAACAGAGGTTGTGCAGAAAAGTCATACACATACATTTAAGCCATTGAGGTGTGTTCTTTTTTTTTCCCCCAGCTGTAATTCAATGGAGTTAAATCATAACCTGCGTATTTAGTTCTTCAGTGAGACATGCTGCTGTGAGCTATGTAGCAGCAGTGAAGAAAAACATGGAGTTCTGTAACAGATGGCCTGGCCTACACAGAGCCCTGATCATCAGGGCTGTCTGAGACCTCAGAGACAGAAGACTTCTGCAGAACTGATCTGGCAAAGTTCTCCATTATGCTTGGAACAGTGTACCAGCTAAAATTCTTCTAAAACTGCACATAAGTGTAGCAAAAAACATTGAGCGAATATTGATTTGGATTCATTTTCGGTTCATTAATATTGACAGCATCCCGTTTTCTCCAAGCAGACTTAGATGGATTCTTCCAGTAAATACACCGTGTGTATCTCTGACTCTTCATTAACACGAGGATAGATGACGATCATCACTATTGACTCCGTTTGAGCTAAAGGAGTGTGGTACGCTGTTATTTAAAGCAACGGTTGTTCGGGATGTTTAACACAGGTAGGATTTAATACAGTAATGAACAGCAGTAACTCTTATTACCGTTGTGTGATTCAACATTAGTGCTCATGGACCAGAGTAGAAGTGTGTTTAAATAGACAATATAGACAATGAGTGTGTGTGTGTTAGTGTGTGTGCTGTTGAAGAGATTCAGTTACTAAAACCCACATAAAACTGGTGTCAAATCTTTATAAACTCTTCTTTCTTCCTTAAGGCTGTAAAATGTGTGCACAATATAGCTACAGGAGCTTTAACACATTGTGTAGTTATTCATTCATCTTCAGTAACCACTTTATCCTGGTCAGAGTTGCGGTGAATCCAAGAGCCTTAGGGATGAGATGTCGACAATACATTGGGAATGGGGATACACAACACATTTTACAGTGATACTGTACATATATATATATATTAGTTAAAAAAAAACACACCATGTTAAACAAGCAGCTCAGCAGCAGCTATTAAGAGGACGGAATGATGTAAGCGTTGGTGAACGTGTGTGGGAGTTAAAGAGTGAATAAGAGTTTGGGTCATAGGATATATCATGCATGCCAGAACATACTTTGTTTCAGTGTAATGCATGTATCTGTATCTGATTAGCTGTGTTTGTAGGAATGTTTTTTTTAATATCCTGGTGAGGAACCTGTACTAAGGTCAGTATATGCTAGAAAATTTGATAAACAACTAAAAAAAATGTTCATTAAAAATCCAGCCATCATTCTAAAACTCTTTTTCTTCTCCAGTGAACTTTCATTCAAACTGCAAGTTTTCTTTAAAACATGTCTAATGGCAAAAGAAAGCTCTTTTCCCTTTCATATTAAAGGCAGTGGTGCACAGGATCAGGACCAGTCAGGCCAAGCTCTAACCTGTGTTATGCAGTGGAGAAAACATCTCTCAGTCTGTGGCTTCTCTGAGACTCTGGACCTTTCCACTCATGCTCTCTGTGG
>JAOTRN010000036.1:20001445-20012433 GCA_028566695.1 Bagroides melapterus
TATGTGGGCATATATAGAGAGGTATGTGGGCATATATAGAGAGGTATGTGGGCATATATAGAGAGGTATGTGGGCATCTATAGAGAGGTATGTGGGCATATATAGAGAGGTATATGGGCATATATATAGAGCGGTATATGGGCATATATAGAGAGGTATGTGGGCTATTTGGTTATTTTATCTTGTATTTTGATTACTTTATGTGCTTTGTATATTTAGGACAATCCAACATGTAGCTGGCTGTCATATTACTAATCTAGTGTACAAAGTGTACATGTATTGCAGTCTGACTGTGTATAAATATTTACACAGTAGTACACTGTCTTCACATTTAATATACAGTCTAAACCAAATCATGGTATAATAATGTATTTCTACATGTGTAATGCTATTTGGTGAGTTTAATTGAAAACATTATGAAAATTCCTTTTCTCTATATCACAGTGATCCCTGATAGCTTTACTTTTAAAAAATGAAATTTTTATTTTGCAAATGCATTTAGAAGGTTAGTAGTCATTAGCTGCTGGTAGAAAACGAATAGTGTGAAGTATATCTATCTCTCCAGACACCTGTTTACTCACAGTTTAATATGAGCTACATGATTCAGGAGCTGGCCACACACCCACCCGATCACCACACACCCCACATATCACTCAGATCTTCTTTCACAACTCTCCAGTTGCATCGCTTTCATGTCCTCTGCAAGCCAAGTGGGTGAATTAAAGACGGCTCCGAGTTTGGAAGATTAGAGAGCCACAGAAACACAGAAACTTTTGTGTACACCTGACCATCACACCCATGTGGCCTTTCTCCAAAATGTTGCAACACAGTTGGATGCACAAAGTTGTAATGGATGTCTTTGTATGCTTTAGCATTACCAATGTGGCCTACACAGAGCTCTAACCTTAACCCCATTGTACACCTTTTGAACTGAGAAGTTGACACACTCTTCTGGTATCAGTGTCTCTTCTCACTAATGCGCTTATGAATAAATGGACCCCTACACAACACACTTCAAAATCTAGTAGAATGATTTCAAGGAGAGTGAAGGATAATTTAACACCATAGAATAATTAATTCTGGGATGTTCAGAAAGCAAATCTGTGTGTGCTGGTATAGTTTCCACAAACCTTTGGCCATATAGTGTATCTGTGAGTTTTTGTGAGTTTAACCAGCTCATATCCCGACATGACCTGTTGTGCCACTAATACCACTAATGGCTACTGGTTCCTCCTCACAAGCTAGTTGGACCTGTGAAAAATTCACCATAGCAGCCATAGCAAAACATTGGAACTTCAAAAACTGTGTTTGCACATTATATGTCGCACCCATTTTCTGAGAAATACCAGTTGGTAGGTATTTGTCTTATATTTTCTTTCATCACAACAGAAATCACATTTACCATGCCATTCGATCGGTCCCACCTTTTGCAGTACACCAGGTTGGATACATTATCATGTGTTTTTGATTTTCTGTTTATTCTGTGCTAAGGAAGCATTGGAGCTCAACATTTATATATATAAATATTCGAACTGCATCACTGTGTTCAAGCTTTCTTTCTTCTGCTAGAGACAGAGCTTAGTGCAGCCCACCCCTTCTCCTCAACATCGATGCATAATCTCTTCAGTTAAGAGAAGAATTTGGAGATTGTATTAATATATTAATACACATATTCTTAAAAATAACTTAACATTTTCTGTTGTCTAGTGGTAAAACATGTAGTTATAGAAATACCATAAACATAGCCACAATAATAACCAGCCATAGACACTATTAGCTTTTATTTACCCTTCCTCACTAATGGTTTTACTGTATCACCTGTTAGCTCATCATTTTGGGTTTGAGTACAGCATATGTCAGTTCCAACACCACGAGTGCCTTTCTCCATTAGCTCACTAGTTTTAGAAGAGGTCAGGTTCCAGCACTGCATATAAAACTGCTGCTGGATTTAGGTGTAATGCAATGCCTTACCAAATAAAAGACTGCTTTTCCCTTCATATATGTCTTGACTGCCTTCTTTACAGAGATATCTGCCTTCCAACTCAGCCTTGAGCATGAAACTGAGAAGACTCATCTTCTTCTTTTCCAAGAATAAACATTTACACTTTTGGTTGTTATGGTGACAGATCACTTGTTTCATAGCTATGAAACTGCGATACACTCATATGCCAGGCTCTCTGGTGAATAATATGAATTTAATAACTCTCATTATTGTGGAGTTGCTGTGCTGAGACCGGATATGTGGCACTATTTTGGATAATAACTTTGCTTTTGTCTGTTATCACATTGTTAATATATTTATGTGCGCTTTTGGTCCTCACTTGGAAAGCATGTCTATTTATTGTTATGAATTATGATCTCAGAAGTAGATACAATTCTTCATGGGAGTTTTTCTATATGAATAAGTAACTTTTTCACTAGTTTCACTAATGCTTTACTGCATTATTTGCATTCGTTTCCATGCTTATATGCAATAAGCTTTTGATGTTTTAATCATTTTATTTTGTTTGGTAACAATTTATGTATATAATACACACCTCAAATATAAAATACAACATATTAAAACAATCTATGCTTTTTTTTATTTGAGTTATCTATTATAAACATAAATCATTACCATGTGTACAATGTTTAATACTGGGCACAAAGTTCAGCATTCTTCTCACCTACCTTTAAAACACAGACTACTTTACTAAAGGTTGCTTTAGATTCTGCGTTTTATGTAAACTTAAATAAGCAGATGGCTAACACTGATTGATTTAATAGACCTGATGCGACTACTACCTAGTATAGACCTGCCCAACCTTTCTGTTTCTGATGTAGCAAATCAAGTTTGTGCCTTGAGCACAGAAAGTCATTGATGTTCACTAACATTTCAGCTATGAAATGTGAGGTGACTGCCAGTTGTGGTAGTCAAATGTATAAAGGACAACTTTACTCTACACTTTATTTATTAGAGAAGAATCTCTGTTGACTGCTGCTAGCAGCTTACTGAATGTAGTTGTCCAGCAGATAAAATAAAGAAATAAAAATTACTTATCTTTAAACATAATCTGTTTGCCCCTGTTGCTCATGCTGGCTAAAATCTGTGTTTAAACTCTTATAACGATCATTAATAAGTTTAATCTGAAAAATCATTTCATAACTATGTGATCTGTTTATGCTCACTCTAGTTGGAGTTGGAGAAAATGCAGTTGCAGAGTCTGGAGCAGGAGCATCGCAAACTTTCAGCGCAGCTGAAGGACGAGCGTGAGAAGAACAAGCACGTGGTGATGATGCTGGTGCGTGAGTGCAAGCAGTTGGCAGCACGTGTGGTGGAGGAGAGCCAAAGAGTTGAGGAGCTCTCATCATCTTCTGAGCAAGAGGGTCGTACCTCAAGCCGCCTAGAAGAGGAGCTGGCCAACGAGCGCAAACGTAGCCAGCAGATGGAAGCAGAAATGGAGAAGCAGCTAGCCGAGTTTGACACCGAGCGTGAGCAACTGCGTTCACGACTGAGTCGCGAGGAGAGCCGTGCTGCTGAACTGCGTGCTGAAAGTGATACTCTGCGCCAACAGGTAAAGCAGCTCAGGACAGAGCGGGGCAAAGATGTTCCAAATTTGTCTACAGCAGCTGTCTCTGCACTTGGATCCACACCAGTCAAACCCAAGAGCATAGCATCAGTTGCTGTGGGCACAGAAGCCGCCAGCTTCCGAGCAGCTGCATCACAGACTGAACCACCTCCTGAGAATGAAATGCCTAAGAAACTGCCACTGAGCATCCCTGTGAAGCCTACGGGCACCAACTTCACTAGCATGAACCTCCCTAAAACTCCTACTAATGTGAGGGGTCTACACCATGGAAGCACTCAGGCAGAGAATGGAGGGGAGGGCCAGATGGCACTGAACTCTGCTCACAGTTTACATTCACCTGGCACTGCTACTGCCCTACCTACAGGGTCCCGTGTTCAGGCAGCCCGCTATAAATTCCAGCCTTCGGCCTCAGAGCAGGACCAAAATGGCATGTCCAACCAAGGCCCCCCATCACGAGACCTGTCCCCAACCAACCGGGAAAACTTTGCTGCCAAGCAGCAGGCACGTCACACAGTCACACAAGTTCTTTCACGTTTTACCAGTCCACCAACAGCAGGCCCCCCCACAGCCCTTCGGCCTGGGCTATCCCATTCTGCTTCAGAGGGAGGACCTTTTGCTGGTCGTCTAGGTCATCCACAGATTGGTATCAAGTCTCCTACAGTGGCACGTATCGACAGAGGCAATCCACCTCCCATCCCACCAAAAAAACCTGGACTATCTCAGACACCATCGCCTCCTCACCCACCAATCAAAGTAGTAGGCGAAGCCAGCAGGTCTCCAGCGGTCGGGCATGGGGTAGGACCACCTAAGTCGGCCAGCACCCCTCAGCTTCCACCTAAACCCTCCCTGGATCTGGGGGGTGCAGTGCCAGCCTTGACTGCATCTCAGGTGGGTGAGCCCTGCCCTGGCAGGCTTCAGGAGCCGCAGACGGCGGCAGCATGTGTGGATTGTTCCCCTGTCACCACCACGTCCTCCACCACCGCTACCATTGTCAGTAGCCCTTCTGTAAATTCTGCTAGTATTTCATCCCATAGCCCCCAGCACCCGGGCAGCCCCCTGGCAGCAGCATCAGGTAAACACATATGTAGGTCCCCCACCCACCCTTTTACTACCTCTCCACTCCTGTGCAGTGCTTTCTTTCGAAGCCCAGTGTGTGCCTCCTGAACTCATTGGGAGGGAGGCTGTAGACCAACAAAAAATAATGAAAGTAGATATTATGTACCACTTAGACTTACTTCCAGAAATTCCATAGCCAGCAAGATGTACTGTATATCATGCAGTAATGAGTTACTCTTAATAAGGAAAATCAGCAAAACCAAGATCATATACTTTTTCACATAGCTTGTAGTAGCAATGTGTGAATGGGTTTGGGGTTGAAGCGTCAGTCTTCACATGAACAGCTGGCTCTTGAGGATACTTTGCTATAACCTACTCCACTCTGAAGCTGATGCCAGATGCTGCTCTTTCCCTTTTGTTCCCTCCACTTCCATCTGTCTACAGCATGTGCCTGTTCCTGTCTGCACTACTATTAACCCAATCACCTGCAGTGCCTGTCCGTGCCCTCGGCTTCTTCTTTGTTTCTTTTCATCTGTTGAAACTCAGACTGATTTTTTTTTTCCTGAAAGACTTTTTTCCTCCGTGAGATTTTCTTTTACACTTAACTAAAATGATTTGTTTCATTACTATGTAAGAAAGAAAGGGTTTCTTCTCACTAAGTTAGAAAGGGTTTTTTTTATTATTTACTTATATATTTATCAATTTATTTTTACAATATTGGTAATCTTGGTAAAATCTTGCTGGCAGTGAAAATCTCATTTGCATGTGCATGCATGTGTCCATATAAACCCCAAACAAACAAAGATTGCATGCATGTAAAAATATTTTTATACTGCTAAGGCATAAATGTGTAGGCATATACAAAATTTATTTTGTGACCCATGTTAAAGAACTTTACAGAATTTGTGATCAGTATATTTAAAATTATTTACAAAATTCAAAATCAAAACAATTATCCCTTATATTATATTATATTATATTATATTATATTATATTATATTATAGTATAGTATAGTATAGTATAGTATAGTATATTATAATATATTATAGTATATTATATTACAACATTTTTCTCCTGTAAAGCACCATTGCACTAGCAATTCTCCCCTGCAACTGCACACATGAAAGAAAAGGGAAATTAGTATAGAAATGCACAATATAACATAAATATTACAAGCAAATGGATTAATGTATATTAATAATACAGGGACCAAATGATTCAAACATATCACAGCACCTTAAGTTACACTATCATTCAGTATATGATATGGCACAGTTTTGATACTTAATAATTAGCACACACAAGACTTAACCACAACAACCTACCTAGTATCATGATCTACCAAGTATCATGATCTACTCATACCTGATAAAAGAAGGTCTTTGTATGTATGACAAAAAACATTCTCACTACACTAAGGAGATGAGTATCTTACTGCTGTTTTCTCACTAGAGAATGTTGATTTCCACCTGCAATAGCCATTGCCACTTCTCCCTGTAGTGTCTAGGGCACAAGTGTTCTGAGGTTTCACTGCATATTTGCCTTGTTTAAATCCTCTTACCTTACAATGTAATATTTCATTGTGTTACTTTTTTAGTCCTTCACTTGCTCTCTGCTCACTAACAGAGAAAAAAGCCTCGCTCTAGACAAGTTATTTCCCTTCACACACCTTTCAGTTTACTTATCTCAAATCTAGAATGTGCCTCATCTGGTTTTGCATCATTATATTGCTTTACAGTGCTTCTAAGCACTGTCTAGATGCATTTTAGACCATTTCAGCAACAAAATGTGACATTTAGTGTAGACAATCATTTAAGTGTGTTAGTGTGAAATGTCTGGTGCCACACCAAAATATGGCCTCTACTGAAACAGTCTCCTGCAAACTGGTGCAAAGCTGACTCAGTTTACCTTTATTTAAGATATGTCATTTTCATTTTTAAATTTTTAAATAAATTGTTCTGCTTTTTTCCGGAGCCATCTCTTGTAGCAGGTCAGTTTATTCAGTTTGTGAATGTCAGCAGGACAGAATTGGGTGACTGTTGCAGTTGTGGAGCACATTTTGGTGCAACCTCTTTTAGTAACTGCTGTCACTTGCCTCTCTCAGGCTGGTGTCCCTCCATAGTCCCCCCGTTAACCTGCGGTGAACCCGTCCCCCTGGATGACGGGCACACCCTTTTGCTCCAAGCTGCTTCCCAGGGAAATGTCACTTTATTGTCTATGCTGCTTAATCAAGATCCAACAATGGATATTAGTCACCTCCAACAAGACCTAACCTCTGCCTTGTTTTCTGCTGCTCAAAACGGACACACAGGTATGGATGCACTATGATGCGTTGCTAAAACTGTATAATTCAAACAAGGTAATGCAGTGTGGTACCGTTGGATTTAAGAGGCATTCTTATTTATGAGTGAACATATTCAACACAACACATAGTTACTCTGGACATACACTGTGTGTGTATGTGTTTGTGTGTCTTTGTAATGAATATTTCTCTCCTGTAGAATGCTTGAAACTGCTGCTGAGTTCGGGGACTTCTGCTGATGCTTCTGATGAAAATGGATTTACCTCCTTACACATTGCTGCTGCTAATGGTCACCATGGGTGAGCAGACTTCCCTGCTGCTGTTCTTTAAAACCATACAAAGCATACAGCTCCAGGGTTCCTGGTTTGATTTTGCCTTGGGTTAATCTCTTTATGGAGTTTGGCATGTTCTCCCTATGTCTTTTTGGGTTTCCTCCACCCTCTAAAAACATGTCAAAGTTATTTAAGTTACTGCAGCCTTCCTGTCAACTCCAACCAATGTGGCCATTGTCCTCTGACCTCTCTTGTCAACAGTTCTGCTAGCTGAATGTTTCTTTTTATTTTTTCACACTGTGTCAACTTTGAGCATGAAAAATACCAGTGAGTCTCAAATACTCAAGGCAGCCTGTCTGGCACCAACAAACATGTCGTAGTCAATGTCATTTTTTTACACATGCTAATTTTAGATTTGAACATTAACTCAGACTCTTGACCTGTGTCTGCATGCTCTTATATATTGGATACCAGCAACATAATTGCCTTTTTCAACATAATTGCATGAATGAGAGTTTTGTGTTTGGTGAATGCATATTATATATAATATATAATATTCTCAGTGATTGTTCTTGTAAGCTATATACGCTTCTATATATAAAAAGTGGAACAAATCTATGTATACATTTGTTCATTTACCTTTAACAACTACCTTATCTTAGTCAGGTGATGTTGAATCTGGAGCTCAATATATTTCCATTATATTATCAATATACTATACTGTCCAACATAGTGGATGGAAATATATTATTACATTTTTAATAAGAAAAAATGGCAAGAACTGTGACTATGGTTTTGCCGCAATGAATTCAGCAAACTCTTGTTCCAATATCCAGTGACTGTTGTTTCCACTCTCTGCTTATGACAAGTCAGGCATGTCCTTCTGTGTTATAAATACAGACAGACGTGACACAACACTGGCAAATGACTATCATGCCTGGGTGTTCTTGTGTTCTGCTCTTAGATCCTAACTTGATCTATTTATTTCAAAGTGAAACTAGATTAGATGCAGCCATCATTGCAACTGGATGCATACTTACAGGTGTGTGAGGGCTCTGCTGGAACATGGCATGGAGTTGGAGCGTGAGTGTGTAGGGGGTCAGACTGCACTGATCCTGGCCTCTGAGCATGGCAGCACAGAGTGTGTGAGAGCCCTGCTGGATGCTGGAGCAAACCGTTCACACATTACTGCTGTGAGTTTATTTATGACACTCACTGAGAAGCAGGGTATCAATGGTATTTGTTCCTGTAGTGACCATAATTGAGAGTCATTGTTGAATATATTGTAGAATGTGCTTCCTGTTTTATTAGACTTTGCATGCTTTGCATGTGTTTTCAGTCTGCATGCTTTATTTGAGTATTTGTTCCAGTCCATGAACTACACTACTTTGCCTTCATTGGTGGGTTTCTTGCACACAGGCTAGCTGCTCTGCACTTCACGCCGCAGTGAGTTCGGGTCATGTAGATGCACTGAAGCTTCTGCTCTACCATCCGTCTCCTCGGGCTGAGACGGGTGGCTCAGTGGACAGCATAGACACCCAGCACACACACCCCAGACCAGTCATGACCCATCATACCCTCAACATTGCCAACCAGGATGGGTGGACTGCTGCCCACATCGCTGCATCCAGAGGCTACAAGGTGAGGACAGCTTACATATACACACTCACACTCTTAAGAGTACTCACACTATATGGTATTAAGTTTTAAAGATGTGTAACTCTGCTTCTCTGCTTACACAAAAAGGCTCTACAGTTAATCTAAAAAAAAGTGACCCAACATAAGGTGCCATAAAGTGGCAGAACAGCCTACAGATCCTTCAGTTGTTTAGTGTTTAGAAGGGGGACTCTTCCCCCTAAATAGATAAGTGGATCCAAACCATGGCAACAAAAGGCCCCACATGGCCTTACAGAGCCACCTTTTCCTCCTTTAATTTGTCACCTGGCTGTAAATTAACTGTCACAGTTGAATTGTCAGTTTTTTGAGTCCTTACTTCTTGATATGTGTAAGAACGTTCATGTGTTTATACATCTACATGATGTACTTTCAGAAATGCCTGGAAGTATTATGTAGCCACAGCCAACAAGACATTGAGAAGCGGGACAAATGCAATCGCACTATACACGATGTGGCTACAGATGACTGCAAAGACCTGCTGGAGAACCTGGGTGAGTGTGTGTGTGTGTGTTTGAATGTGCATTCATGTTGTATGTTATTCAAAATAATAATACACTGTGCCCTGTGATGGGTTTGTACCACGTCCAGGTCGTCCCCCGCCCTGTTTCCCTGGTATAGGCTCCCATAGATCTTGTGTAGGATGAGTGGTAAAGAAAATGGGTGGCAGTGTACATACAGTATTGTATACTATTGTTTTACACATGAATGTATAATTGTAATACTTGTAATAATTGCATATGTATAAAATAAACAAAGTCTTAAAAGTGATAACACATTTAGAATAATCTTTTTTAGAGTGAAAAAAAGTGTTTATGTGTAGAAGGAGCATAACAAACTAAAAAAATAGCTAATTAGAGATGACAGATCACCTTCTGTAAACTTTGTAATATGTGCATGGTGTCGTGTTGTTAGGGTTCCTGTGGCAGAATCTATGCTCATTATCATGCAAATGTGTTAGGCAAGTCAAATCCTTGGATGCACATTTTAGGCTGTAAACCAGCATAATTTAAGTCATCCACGCAGCATTGTGGCACAGAATTTGAGAATAGTAATGATAAGCTAAATCTGTAGGACTCGTGAAGCGCTTGAGAAAGCTGCGTTAAAGATTATATATATTAGCTATAAAGTATACAGCTTGGTAAAGCCCTTCACTGAATACCTCTTGAAATCATGATGCCCACTGTGTCAGACTGCTACAGGGTGGTGGTGCAAGTGTACATGGGCTCACATGAGCACCTGTGTCCTGTCGATCTATTGGAGGATGGCACTACTATCGGCACTGCTAGCATCCAGCGTCGTACCAGCTGGACAGAGTTATGGCGAATCCTGAGTCACCTGCTAACTTCTCACCTGCACCTGGTGTGTGGGAGTTGGGAGCTGCAGGAGGGACTGAGAGGATCAGACATACTTCTGGGTATTTCCTCAGACAGTGTGGCCTCAGTGAAGATAGGTGAGTTCCAGAAACCTTTTAAAACCATGTGATTTAATGCTTGATTTTCACCGTTATTTGGTAGCTTTTACAAAATATTTACCCTACAATCACTTCCATTTTTCAGCTGTTATACTGTGGTTGATTTGTGAAAATGACCTTTGACCTCTGTATGTCTCCTTAATTCAGAATTATGTGTGACTTAATTCACGTTTATTTTTCCAAACAAATAAAATTTTTGTTAATTGTAATTATTTTATAAACCACCAGTCAAGCATTCAGAAACCTTTCAAAATCTCTGTTGTAGCTTTAATTCTGAAAGCTGTTAATGAAACCTCTTAAAGCGGGATCATTATGTGGTGCCATATCAAATGCAGAAACAGCTGCTCCTCTCTGGTGTGCTAAATAGTTAAGTTTGGCCTGTTGTAAGCGATCTGAAATCCAAAAGCATCTGTGTGGTAGAGTAGCCTGCTATTCTAAGGCATCTCAGCCTTGTAAACAGCTGATGCTTTATGGTTATTTATCAAGTTTTAATTTCCAAACCTCAGCATTCTTTACTTGTGTAACGTAAATAGATTGACAACAAATGCAGTTTTCATATTGTCTTCAGATTCAGATTCAGATTCAAAGCTTTATTGTCATTTCAACCACATATAGCTGAAGCAGTACATAGTGAAATGAG